>JANHFL010008677.1:177707-194639 GCA_032468155.1 Oxyrhabdium leporinum
CCCCTAAAGACCTTGTTGAGCTCTCTCTCCTCTTGGGAACATAAACAATCAACATGACTAAATCAACACAATCAGTAATTTTTCTTCCCCAAGGCTATTCCCACCATGGGACGCTCTGCAACTCTCGTGATGGTGCAGAATCCGCTAAACATTATTAGCTTGGTTACCAGCAGCTAGCCAGCTGCCCTCTCTCTTCTCAGCTCCTCCCACCCTCAATTTTGCCTGTACACAGATTGTTTATCAAAAGGAGGTGCCAAAGGAAAGGGGGGATCTCAGCTGTTGGCCTGCGCTTCTGATTAATAAAATATTGATTTAGAACCCCTTTTCCTGACTCATCTCTTTTTTGAAGTGGAAATTGAAAAGATTCTGAAAAGGGCTATTTTTAAGAGCAGGTGGAGGCAGAAAAGGAAAATAGAATATTTTTAGGAAATCAATCAAAGGGTAGCAATTTAATCTATTTTTTTTCAGACTACTGGAGATTCTTTCTGTGCATAAGCACACATATTTCTACTACAATTGATTGTTTATTCATCCTACCAGTTTTAGAAGGAAAGCCAATGGACTTGGGGAGGGGGGCTTCTGACTCCCAACAGGAAGCAGGGGCGAGAGGCAGACTTAAGATTGGAAAAGGTACTCTTGCCTCCTAACTTCAACATCTTACATGCCTTATGCTATAGCGCTAAATAGTTAAAACCATTGGTCTTGAATGTGATTCATTGAGACGTGAAATGGGCCTCACACATCAGAAAATGGGTTGAGGTCCCTTTTCAGTTCAGGAAATTCACCACATTCTGCTAACTAGTGAACTGTTACAATTTGATCAAGCTTGATCCAACCATAGTTGGATCTGGCAAGCTTAATGATTATAATTCAAAGCTCTGCATCCTTTTTCCTTGCTTGAGCCATCCTTGGGAAAGCAGAGAGTTAAGAGGAAAACTGGTGAGGCAATAAAATTTGATTGAATTAAAATCTATTGAATTATGGACAACAAGAGCACATCTCTGGTATTTTATCATTTCTGCCTTGCATCACAACAATGACAATTTGGTGGCATCTGAAGTCTTCGGTGCATCACACTAGAGCCCTTCTTTACTAAAGACTTTAAGTATAATTTGATCCAAATAACATCACAATAGTATTGGTCTCGGCTCTCTCTGTGTCCTTGATGCTAGCAACACATATGGTCCTCATCTGGGGAGAAGGCAGTGGGAAAGTATCGTCAGCATGCTGAGTAACAAATAGCCAATTGCACCAGTTTCTGCCCTTCTCCCAAACCATCCTCCTTGGAATCTGATCAAAGCTGGTTGTATGGATGAACCTCCCACACTCTTAGTAAAAATGAAAGTTGCATACTTTAACTCTGTGACAGATGAAGCAAGAAAAACTGGTTGTTTACTAGAACTGCAAAGATTAAGCTTGAGATTGTTTAAAATGCAGGATGGGAAAACGTAAGGCCAGCATCACTGTAATCAATGGGGAATGCCAGTTTTCTGCTGTAAGGAGAAAATAGTGAAGGGCTGAGCTATGCTAAAAACATGAATAAATCTTTGTTTTGCAAAGGTTTTTCCCCTCCTCAAAGCTTAGGCCACACTAAATCTGTAACACCAAAACCCTGTACATACTTTGCCCTGTCCAACTGGGAACATACACTGTAAAGATGGCAAGCACAGCATGGGGGCAGATATCTGCCTACAAACATCTTGACTACAGAGCTTGACTATGGTATCTTGGAAGGAGGAGTTGGTAGATGGTAGTAGGTTACCAACAAAACATATGATAATTTAAGCATAATGCAGAGAAGATAAAAAGGAGTATCAGCGAAAGCTTGAAACTCCACAAATCCTTTATCAGTTGGACTCCTTCAACACTTCCATTTAATTTCCTTCGGATCTCTGAAATATTCTGAAATGTAATGAAGCTTGGCGTAGTGTCTAGATTTTATTTCAGGATTTAGTGTGGCTGTTAAAAAAAAGAAAAAAAGTGCAAAAGGAACATTAATCTAAATATGGGATCCGAGGCACAGCTTAGTAGTATAGAGTTCCCAATAAACCTACTTGTATAAAAACTGATCTAAAAGGTGGTACTGGAAAATGAAAATGACTGGCCCCTTTTAATTTTGCCAAGTTTCTGCCGGATTTGAGCCTTTGTTTAGAAGAGAGATATAGATTAAAGCTGTTTGTAGTATTTGTGGGCAGGAATGCATTCTTTATCAGAGAGTAATGACAACAGCTCTTTGAGGGGTGAACTGGAAAGAGACTGTTGACATTAATGGGGCTGGGACACAACCAAAGCTCCACTTCTGAATGAATGCCAGGCATTGCTTTCCTGAGCTCCTTCCAAGCCCCGATTTGCATTCTCATGGTGCTAAGCGCTTCTGAATCACACTGCAAGAAAATGGACCCCTTTTTTCCTTCCATCTCCCCTCATGTTCGCATCTCAGAAAAGATTAGGACACAAACGGCGGGGGGGGGGGAGGCAAAGAATTATGCCAATTTGTTTTTGTTGCCAGACGAAGCCCTTGTCCTTTCAGTACTGCCAAACGGGGTAAAGTTCCCAGGAAAACACTTCATTGAGAAGAAAACCTTCCAGAGCCTCTCGCCCCGCCCCCACTGCGGCATCGATCACCAGCCTGTTCGGGAGATTCTCACAATGTCAGCAAAATGCAGGAGAAAGAGGAGGCGGGGTGTGTGTATGGGTGTAAATCAAGTCCTGATCAGTCTTTGCTAGAAATACAATAATCCACAAGCAAACCTTGCTACAATTTATTCAGTTCCTAGACAGTTTTCTTCCAGGTTGTTGGCCTTCCCCCCCCCCTTTTTTTTTAAAGGGAAGGTTCTGTTTTCATTAATGAAAACCTAGGGTTTTATGTGTGTATATCATACTATCCAGGGATTTCCATCCTAGGGTATGATAAAACATGGAAGAATACCTCTAGCTCGTATTTTTTTGCTCCATCACTTACATAGCTCTCCTTTTAAGAGATGTCTTAAAGAGAGACAAGAGAAATGCCTGGCAGGAGGTACTTTGAATTAGAAAAGCAATTATGCTTAAAAATCAGTAAAGGGTTTTGTCCTCAAGACCTTGGCCATTCCTTCATGGAGGTTTAATTCCCAGCTTAATACAGCATCTGACCAAGTTATTGTGGCATCCAAATTATAAAGCAAGCTGTCTAGAATTTTGCTTAATGCTTATTCATTTACCTTTTAGAAAATCATGCTATACTTTATGTGAGAAATATTTTTTATAAATTACTTGCATACTGTTGTTAGGCATTTTAATAGCTATCAATTATGATTTTCTACTTGTACTGCATCACCTTTTTAAATATTTTATAGACTTTAGTCTGAGTAGATATGGCCTTAATTTATCTGGGCTAAGCTAAGATGGACAGAGTTAGGACTTAAAAGGCAGATCTCCAGAAAATACAGGGAAGTCAAAAACATCCTAGAAAAAGGCCATAACCACCCACTTCCACGCTATTGCTAAAAAGTAACCATGAAAGCATTGAATGACTACAATTTAGTTCAGACTGGAATAGGACTATTTAATGTTTAGTTAACTGCAACCAAGTTAGACCCAACTCTTGCCAGCTGTATAGGGTATTTTAACCTAGTGGTACTCTATAGTCTACAGCTTTTCTAAGAACATGCCAGTGGATCTCCCTAATACTTTATTCATTGTTTTTCTGCTTCTCTCAGTCTTGCCAAACATTCATTCTTTCTAATCCATTGTTATCTCACATTACATGGCTTGGCTTGCAGATCATCACCTCCAACATTAATTGGTTAGTTTTTCTTGCAGTTCATAGTATTCTTAATAAATTTCCAATCTGTAATTCAAATTTCATTAACTGTCACCACTAGAAAACCCAGTTTAACTATTAACTATTTAACTATTCTCTCTTTCTCAAAGAAATATCATGACTTCATTTCTCCAGCATACTGATCATCTTCTGCTTCCAAGTCCCCCAAAATCAAAACCATCTACCACATTCACACTGTTAACTGTAGGTTTATTATACATGCTGATTGATATTACCTCTTTTCATTTTTAATAATAGGCTCTTCTAACACTAATACTGTTTCATCCACCAATTTTGATTCCACTTGTCGTTTTAGAATTTTTTTTTTTTTTTAATTATTGCTGAAGAAATTAAACTGATATAGGAACTTTATGTATTCTTCACCCATGTCTTCATAATTCTGAACTACTCTCGGACTGATTTCTGACAGGACTTGTTCATTAAAGATTCCTCAGAATAATAATCAGGTGCTGTAGTATATCCATCAACGTTAATAGAATCTGTATTCTGACCTAACCTTCATAACCAAAGTCTTGCTGTAGTCAATTAAACAAAAGTAAATGACTTTAATTTCTCGTGCTCTGTCCAGATGCATCTTATATTTGATATCTGCTCCCATTTTGGTCTTGTAAAAACCTGCCTGTTTACTTGGGATTTCTAATTCTATTACTATTCTTCTTTGCAAGATCTTATAGAAAATTCTCCTTGTGAAGTGTCAGTGTAATTAATTATATCAGTGTCACTTGGTAAACTGTTCAATTTTTCAATTCTTCATTTTAAGTTGTAGATTATACAGTCTTGTTCTTTATTTGTTGACATAAGAGCTAGCAGTCTCTTCTCTTTCACTTTTAAACACTTTTAAAGTTAATAGTTACTACATCTGCATCTTGTGCCTATTGGATAGCTGGTCTATTCCTCGTTGTACCTGAATTCCTGAATATCTTCTCTACAATTAATTATTCCCTTGCTCCAACTTTTTGAGGAAAAATCACCTATTAGCAGTAGTTTGGATTCAAAGGCAAAAAATGTGCATATGGACACATAGATAGCCCTATCCACAATTCGGTAAATCAAATGTATCTGTTCCCACAATCATATTGTATGAGTATGAATGAATATGTAAGGACAGCTACACAATCTCAATGATACAGCTGTTTTAAAGGGTTGCAGACACAAGTATCCACATCTAACAACACCTAAATGACAACATCAGTATCACTATCTCACATATTTTCATTGCTTGTGTTTCAGTGGCAGAATTAAATCTTAACATAGTAACATGTTAAAATAACAATATTAACTGTTGTTAATAATAACAAATAACATTTGTTATTTTCTTCTCCTTTCTATGACTGTCCGCAGTTGTAGAAAAGTGATATTTGAGTGCTTTCATGAGCTCCAATTCATTTTTCTGCCTTTGAATCTGAATTACTGCACAACTATAGTACCATAGCCTTTTAGATGCTGCATTTAGCACCACCTACAATTTGTCAATAAATTATTTAACATTTTCCACTATTGCATCTGTAGTACAAGGCATATATTTGTACAATGTTGATGACCCCAGATGACCCCTAATTCTAATATCCTGCCATTTTTAGACAAGCAGAAACTTAATGTCCTTTTTGAGGATCATTTCTATTTTATTATCCTGTTCAGTCATCAATTCCATTTTATTATTATCCTGTTCAGTCACCAAGTGTATTATCTAATATTTTACAGAACTCAGGCAGACAGTCAAGCAAAGTGACTGTGCAGGGGTTCACACCATGCAACCTGAGAAGAGCAAAAACACATGAAAATACCCGCTTTCACCCTCTCTCATCTGTACAAGTTTCTAATTCAACCCCTTTGAACTGGGGCCGACGCCCCATTTTCAATTCAACACACACACCATCAGGGAGAACATGCAAAGGATACTGCTGAACGCCAATAGCCATTCATTTGCCATATATCCCTTTGCATCTAATGTACTAATTTGCCATGTATCCCTTTACATCTGATGTATTTCGTGTGCTCCATAACGATTTCTCTGTTATAAGAATATATACTCTGCATAGAGGAGCGACTGATTGGAATGATTGCTAAATGATTTTTCCCCGCCATTATTTCCCCTCTTCCCCCCCCTCCCCGGCAAATCTCTACCAGCAGCGCAGGATTGAGCGGCGCCTGCATTTGTGCACGCGGAGAATTTTCAAGGTACAGCAATGAATAGCAAAGTTCGGGGGGGGGGGGGGCGGTCGCTGGCTTCTCTTCTTCGATCGTTTCCGCTAGGGACTTGGCAGCTTGCCCGTCGCAGAAGCAAAGGACTCTGGGAAGCCAAGGGCTCCCCCGCCCAAAGCTCGGGCATTAAGCAGGCCTGGCAGCTCCGCGCCTTCCTCACTTGGCCGCCGTCCAAAGGGCTCTTTCATTTGGAAGGCTGCCATGTGCAATGCAGATTTGCTGTGCCTGGTCTCATAAGGAACTGATAAATGCCGCTGCTGTTGCCATGGCGACGGAGGCTATCAGAATGGCCTTGTGATCTGCAGCCTCGCCGCTGTGGATTTTTTTTCTCCTCTCTCTCTCTCTCTCTCTCTCTCTCTCTCTCTCACACACACACACATCCCCCCCCCCTTTCTTCCTCCCGTGATAAAATAAAAATCTGTTTTTATAAAGTTAACCCTTGAATGGCAGGAATGAAGTAACTGGGAAAGGGCCAGAGGAATTTCTTCGGCAATTCTCTCCTGCCAGCATTGGCTGCAGGGGAAGGGAAGGCCTTGGCTCAGTTTTTTGCCCTTGTCTGGTGCAAAGGAGGAAGGAGGGGAGTTCCCCCTGTCGCCTCATTCGGACCAGCCCAGCGGAAACCCCTTCTTGCTGCATCTGATTTCACTTTATTGACTGGCTTCTCTGGACACGTGGAGAGCTTGCAAGCATTGGGAAAATCGATCCTAATGACTTTTGAAAGTCTGGCTGTGAATCAGTTAAAATCCCAGGTCTGGAGCATCCCAGCGGTTGAAAGCTGTGTAATATAATAACAAGATACTCCTAGCATTATAAGTTGGGTTATTATTTGTTCAGTCATTATCTTTGTTCTTTTCCCTTCCAGAATTTCCCACCTGCATGCTGGCTGGGGAATTCTGGGAGTTGAAATCTAGTCTTAAAAGTTACTAAGGTTGAGAAGCTCTTATTTAGCCCAATGCCCTGCCATCCTGTGGCAGTACAGGTAGTACTCAATTTACCACAGTTCGTTTAGTGACCGTTCAAAGTTACAACAGCACTGAAAAAAGTGACATGACCGTTTTTCACACAACAGGTGCAGCATCCCCATGGTCACATGATCAAGTTCAGACGCTTGGCAACTGACTCATATTTACAACATTTGAAATGTCCCAGAGACATGTGATCATCTTTTGTGACCTTCTGACAAAGTCAGTGGGGAAGCCAGATTCACTTAACAACCGCTAACATAACAACTGCAGTGAATCACTTAACAACTGTGGCAAGAAAGGCCGTAAAATGGGGCAAAGGTCACTTAAATGTCTCATTTAACAACCAAAATTTTGGGCTCAACTGTGGTCATAAGTCAAGGACTACCTGTAGTTTTCAATCAAAAATTGATCAGAGAGGAAAGGGAGCTGATCGCACCTTCGCATGTACCCAAAACACACTTCTGGACAGCCCCTTCAATATGTTCTCCTAGGTGGTGACAAAGCATTTTTTTTCTCCTGTCATCCTGTTGGTCCAGCAAGATTTGTTAGTTTAATCCTGAAAAAAAAGTTGTTTTCAAGAACAAAAAGGCTATTTCAAGTGCCATCCTGAGGGGGAAGATAAGGCCAGTGACTATAATCAAGGAGGAGCATTGGGGTTGGCAGAGCAGTCTGGTATTAAAGTAAATGACAAGCAAGAAAAGCCTCTTTGATGTAAATAGTAATATTTGAGTTAATACTCAGGTTTTTATCACACATCACAAAAACAGGCATTGCTGGGGAGGCCACTATCTGAAGCCCTAATAATTATTTGTTTGAATACTGCCTTTATTATTTTTACAAACCAAAAGTGGCAAACCTATCCAACACATCTCCCTCCTTTTTCTCCCCACAACAGCAACCTTGTGGATGGCTTGGGCTGAGAGAGAGTGATTGGCCCAAAGTCACAACTGGCTTTCATGGCTAAGGCGGCACTTGAACTCACAATCTCTTGCTTTCTAGTCTTGTACTTTTACCTCTAGACCAGGGGTGTAAAACTCACAGCTTCACGTTGTCATGTGATGTATCATGACTTTTTCCCCCTTCGCTAAACCGGGGGTGGGCGTTGCCAGAGCGTGACACATCTGGCCCGCGGCCATGAGTTTGACACCCCTGCTCTAGACCAAAGTGGCTCTCAGTCATACTTCACAATCCTCCCCCTGCCCTAAAAATAGTCTACTTGTAGATGTATATGGATGGATGTATAAGATGCATATGTAATGTAAACATATACTCTATTTTTTTATATGCTTGGTTTATAACCAACTGGAATATGCATGTTTTGTCTTCTTTGTTTCCCAGGAGTTATGTGTGGATAATTCAACAGAACGCTGTGCTTCCCACACTTCATTCTTCATTACTATTTGAATAAATATTCTTTATTATGTGAATTTCTAAATGAATATGCTTTCACTGGGAGGACTCTGGATATTTTTTCAATACTGAGGTCCTTGGTATTCTCTTGAGCTTGCTTATTTTGTTGCAGACATTTCATTACCCAAACTAGGTAACATTTTTCAGTACTACTAGAACACACTGTAATTGTGGAATCTGGAATAAAATAATTGCCTGAGAAGAAAAGGAGGCATTCCTAATTCTACAAACTGAAAGAAGGGATGGGTAAATGTTAGAGGGTTTTTTTTCTGTGATTGCATTTTTAAAATGTATTCTATGGTCTTTTGAAGATCAAAAATAATTTCTGCAGCATCTTAAAATCCAATTGATATTTTATATTGGTGTAGACTGAATAATTAAAAATATTGTACTGAACCAGCATATTATTGGAACATCCTATTCAGAAATGCAGCAGATTCCCTAATTTTCTGGTCACAAATCATAGCAAGAAATATGTTAATAGGAAAAGAAACATGTTGGCATAATTTTGTATATGTTTACCTACTGGTAGGAGTAAATCTCAAATAATCCAGAGCACCTTTCACATAATTAATTTTTTACAGATTTTTGTATTTGGGAATATCCTGGTCTGAATTCTATGGAGCATAATTTAAAATCAAGAAAAATCAAAAGTACCAATTTCCTTTTCTTGACTGAAGCAGAAAATTCAGTGCTACTGAATTGGGCAAGGCCTTGCACAAGTCACTGTGAGAAGAAAGAGGGTGTAACAGCAACAGGCAGGAAGAAAGGCAATATTAAGACATATCCTATCCATGTCAGCAGTTGCAAACAGCCTCCTTGCATTCTATAAAATAAGAATACTACCCTATATGCACATGTCTGAGTCCATGTTGTAAACTGACAGAGGCCATAAATAGGAAGTCAAAAGATTATAACAGTTTAAATACAAAAGCAAATACTTTATTGTCTTCTTGCTGCAGTGAAGATGGGCAGAAGTATATTTTCTCTAGCTCCTCATCACTGTTTAATACTGTACACTCAATTTGGCTTTTTGGGGATCTGATTTTCAAGCACAAAATACACTTGAATAAAATCTTGCATGAATATGACAACCACATGAGCAGAGATTAATACCAAGATTAACACTAGACCAACAATAAAATAAACTCCAATCAAGAACTACCTAGTCCTAGACAGACAAACAAGCTAACAGTAAACAACAGTCAAATCAAGGAACCACTAAGAACACTCTCACCAACATTGACAGAACAAGCCACTACTATAAGAGCAAAATCCACTCTTCTAACACTCATGATGTTATCTAGTTTGGTAATGAAACGTAAGCAACAAAAAAACCAAAAACCCACCAAGCTCAAAGAGTATCATGGAGCCCACATGGATGACATTTGTGTGCAGAATGCATGCAAGCATTGAATATTCAGTAACTATCTACTATACCTATTTGTTACCGGTAGCTATGTAGCACATACAACTATCTTCTTTTTCAAGTCCATTACTTGTGAGGAACTTCTTCAAAGATAGAACAGGGAGGAGGAAGAGAGGAAGCTGAGAGTTTACACACAGTTTGCCATGTAGTAATAATGCTCTTGAAATCAGTTTTAAGGGCAAAAATGATAGTGTTCAAGAACACAAAACTGCTACAGTTTTCATTGGAGACATGTATATATGAAGATTAAAACTAGCTACAATAATTAAGAAAACAGTTTCAATATTCTTAAAGAAAGATTCACTTTCAAAACTTTCCTCTTCAGGCCAACAAGCTGAATCAAGAGACATTTCCTCATAATTGCATAGTCTTTTTGGTTTCTTTTGAAAAAACAACAACATACATACACCCCTCCCAATCAATTCAGATTTTGTGAAGCTGCTTGTATTCAACTGTAATTTTGTTACCTGATTTCTGGATCCATGCCTATGGTTGCCATGACAATTCTGGCCTGCTCTTTATAATCTGTCTCCCTGGAATTTCCTGATTATTCAAAAACTCTTCCAAGGGGGGAAGGGGGGAATACCCCATTTTAGACAGTATTAATGTAACTGTTTGAGCAAGGTTTCTTTTAGAATTTGCTAAGGTGAACTTGTTTTGGTCTATTCACCTGGAAGAAGAGGTAAGAAGATAAATGCAGACTTTGAACTATTTATTTAAATATTATTGTATAGGTCAGAAGAAGGGGAGAGGAAAAATAAAGGTTAAAAACCAAAATTGTCTGTATATAATATCTCACATGATTGAGGCATTTCCCAAGGGGCCATTTGCTTTCTATTCCAGCTGTTATTCAGAGCAGAAAAATATGTACTGGTAGCTTTAAAATGATTTTGTTTCATTCTAAAAGAACACATATATACATGAAACAACAAGAATTAACATCACCCCCCCCCCTGAAGTCATTAGATCTGTTGCTTAGATAATCTGGGGTGTATCGCCTACATATTTTGGATTTGTTTTGAAAAGGAAAGGCAGAAATATTCTTAAACTTGTGAACCACTGAATAGTTTGTGATTTGTAAAACCAATATTTGAGTAGGAAACCTACCTCTGCTATGCTATGGCTATTTTTATACCTATCCATTTTGACTTTCTAACCAGCATACTCTTCAGCAGTGTTTCTCAAACTTAGGAACTTTAAGACACTTGGACTTCAACTCCCATAATTCTCTCTTCTTTCTGTCATCTGTTTTGTTTGACCTCCGTTCTTATATAGGGTAGTCCTTGATTTGTAACCACAATTGAGCCCAACATTTCTGTTGCTAAGTGAGACAGTTGTTAAGTGAATTTTGCCCCATTTACAACCTTTGTTGCCACAGTTGTTAAGTGAATCATTGCAATTGTTAAGTTAGTAACATGGCTGTTAAGTAAATCTAGCTTTCCTATTGAGTTTGCCTGTCAGAATGTCGCAAAAGATGTTTACATGACCCTGGGACACTGCAACTGTCAACAGTCAGTTGCCAAGAATATGAATTTTGATCACATGATCATGGAGATGCTCAATGGTCATAATTGTGAAAAAAGTCATAAATCACTTTTTTTCGGTGCCATTGTAACTTTGAACGGTCACTAAATGAACTGTTGTAAGCCGAGGACTGCCTGTAATGTATCTAGGGATTTTGCAAGGCCATCTGGATTCAGTGCCACAAAGTGAATCTCTGCTTTCTCTGCTTTCCTTCTTGGAAGAATCCAACCTTGACATTCTCCTGGCAACTTTTTGCTACATTTATTTGGTTCCATTTAGCAGGCTGACATAACTTTCTAAATGGCAAGATCAAAAAAATATCTATGTTCCAAGCTCATGGAAGGAAGCTTCATTGGTGATTATTAACCGATAATTATTTTTCATATGTTTATATTGCAGAAGCTAGGTTAGATAGTCTATCCACTAGCACAGATATTCAAAAGCCACTGATGGCTTTTGATATATTTTTTTTAATCTTCAGGGGACATTTTTATATTGACTTGAGGAATCCCTTTCTACCTGAGACAGAATTACATTAATATCCCAGAACCTGTTGCCAATTTGAGAGGATGATAAATTCCATCATCTATCAGAATATGGCTATGCTATGGCTAATGGATCAATGATTCAAAACATTTGGAGCACAGAAATTGGGGGAGTCTATAAAATTATTTTTTATTGAAGATATTTCAGGACAGGGCTGATTAAAACACAAATCAGAATTTGCTAATATATTCTGGGGTGATCTTAGTAGATTGATTTGACATGTGATTTATGTCATTTCATTTTATTAGATCTAGAATTACTGAGATGTGCAGTTATTTTTTTCTTTATATACACAGATCACAGGAATATTTATTTATAAATATCACAGTAATATATGGGTCATGGAAGTTTGATTATTTATTTATTTCTAATTTATATAAAGATTAGTAAATAGTTGTCCTGAATAGGACAACAATAAAGGACCCATGCTGGAAATGGAAAGAGAGCCAAACCACAAAGGAAAAGTGCAGATAGATAGCCCGGAACGATCATGTTAATATCAAGAAAATGAAAGCTTAGAATGAGTTGAATTTATCAAAAATGCTAAGAATGACAAAAAGCAGTTACTTAAATATATTCAGAATAAAAAGAAAGAATAAGTACAAAGCTGCTCAATAAAGAATGCTAGATAACAAAGAAAGCACAGAACCACTCAGCTCTTATTTTAATAGAAATGTGTGTATTCCACCAGGAAACTGTAAAGAACAGGATGAAAGAATAAGACTGAAACCTGAGACTGATGGAAATATGGTCAAGGAATACCTATTTACTTTGACGAGTTGAATGAATGAGTCCATGAGAAGATTAATCACATTTTAGGATACTGAAGGAACCTAGCTGATAACCTTTCCAAAAGTGTTTTGTAATATCTCTGGTTAATTCCTAGAGAAATAGTGGAGTGCCAGATGACTGTAGAAGAGCAGATATCATTCTTATCTTCTAAAAGTGAAACAGGGAGATCCAGATAATTACCAGTCAGCCTGACATTAATACCTGAAAATATTCCAGAGCACATCATAAAGGGGTCTGTCAATTAGCGCTTTGAAAACTGCGTGGTATTTGAAGGCAGCAATTCTGTTGATCTTGTTCTGGGAGTATGCTAAAATGAATTGTGGGCAGTATTCTCCAGAGTAATATTCTTTCCTGCTGACTCAAGGATGGGGAGAAAGTACATACTCAGGAATATGTAGATAAGTTCTGAGACTCATCCCTGAATTTTTCACTGCTAAGCTCATAAGTGTGTTTGCATCCTGTAGGAAGATGCATCGTCATGTGTGGGGTAAATTCTAAAAACAGCTGACTCAAAATAATACTTTGAGGGAGCTCATCAGTGATTCCTCATTAAATTGAAGTTGGGAGCCACAAGGATCTGCTCTGCATCCTTGTATGGACTGCACCAGTAAAGGCTAATCCAATTTCGTTGTATACATGATGTACAATGACAGTAAAGGCTTTGAACTTTGAACTCTAATCAAGGGGTCCCCAACCCCTAGACCAGTACTGGTCCATGGCCTGTTAACAACCAGGCTGCACAGCTGGAGGTATATGGTGGGCAAGCAACTGAAACTGAAACCATTCCCCCACCCCTGGTCTGTGGAATAACTGTCTTCCACAAAACCAGTGCCTGGTGCCAAAAGATTGGGGATCGCTGCTCTAATCAATATATTTACAATGTTGAATGAAAAAATGCAAGGAATGCTTATAAAATTTGCCCATGATGCAAAATTGATGTTATAACTTTTGCTGTTTTTTATTTTTTTTAAAAAAGTGGTATTTAAAAATTGTTTTTAAGTCCTTAAACTTGCATGAAACTTCTTTTATCAAGGATAGAAGGAAACTCAACTGATATAATAAAATCTGCCTTTCCACACATTCTTATATCCAAAAACCCTTTACAAATAACTTCCAGACATGATTAAGAAAGTATGGGAAACCTGTGTCCATAATAGCTTTGAACCATCGCATGGGCAGAAATGGCTTTCCCTCTCTCCCAGTACTCTAAAACCTGCCAGAGACTGGTGTCTTACAATCTCCTTGCAGGGAACCACTGAATGTAGTGTTAAATTTATGTTTTACCAACAAAGAAATAAAGGGCCCCTGGACTGGGGCTGAAAGGTGAAAATGGAAGCAGTATGCTCCATCCCATAATTGAGTAGACTAGGTTGCCCTGATAGACTGGTCCCACCGGAGAAAAAATGCATTGAATAGAGTGCTTGTTGACAATCCTAGTCTTCTCCTTGCTCCAGAGAGAAATTCCAAGACTCTGATCCATTCACCAGATTCTCATTCTATCATGGTGAGTGGCTCCACTGTTGCAGAGCTGTCTTCAGTCTGCCATTATTTCCCTGGAAGCCAGAAGGAGATTTTTTTCCCCAAGAAGTATGTACAGTATAACCAACAAAAATTAAAATCTTTTTAAATATTTAGAAAAGGGAAGAGTAGAAGTTTGGGAATAGCTTTCATTTAGTGAAAGATGTGCAGAATTAAATAAAAACATGGGGAGCATAGGAAATAATCTAAAGAAATGCCAGAAACATTCATAAAAAACACATTGTTTTCCTAGACAGAAACCATTTTCTTAACCTATTTTCCTACACAGAAATGAATAGTTGGGGTTTGTAATGCCCATACAAAGTAAAGGCCACCTGTGGACAGTGCGGAATAAATGACTAATAAGAAGTACATATTTATTGCATAAAACCATTTTGCAAGAACACCCTGGATGTAATTATTTTATTAAACTGAAACAAAATGTGTAGTTTGAAGATAGTAGCCACATGGTTCCAATGCAGAAATAGAAATGGCTATTTTAAAGCATTTGTACATATATTATAGACCAGCTTTTCCACTTCGGTGTCCTATAAGCTTGCATAAGGCAGGCCATTCCAGTCCCTGCTAGTTCATGCAGCTAAGAAAAAATCACTATGAGATCAGATTAACCTGTACTGAATATTCCTGTCATTTTCCACATTGAGTATTGGAGCAACCAGTATAAGAAAGAAAGTTGTTTTCCTAGGAACCCTTCCATTGCTCCCAGCTATAAAATTGAATCACATATATGGAAATCTTGTGAAGAGTGTGTAGTTAAATTTTAAATTATTTATAATTATTATACTGTCTGAAATGTGCCCAAACAGATTGCTACTGTCCTTACTATCAGCAAGATGCTGCAGGTGATTTAGGCACAGCTAAATCTGGTAACCTACCATAAACCTTGTGTCTGTCTAAAAATGCAATATGCAATCCTTGACTAAGGCTAAAAGGTACGTCATAAAATATGAATTTATATTGTAGCATGGGGAATCTCTCTTGCTCTTATTCTTCCCCTTTTCTAAGCAGAATAGAAGGAAATAATTTTATGCAGTAGTATTAAATACCTGCTATATTAAAATATCAGCCATAGGAAGTAGTACAGGCAAGTCCCATAAAAACAGTTTTTTCAACCTGAAGTGTGTGTCTATTACTGTACTGATATGCAATTTGAAATGTATTTCTAGATTACCTTTACTGTTACCACACAGACTTAATAAGGGAGGCATGTCACACACTAGCCTAATGAAAAACTCTAGATGAACAATACAATATATATGGAGGAAGAAAACCATTGGAATAATAAAAATAAATAAAATTAGGAGCAAGATGCATAAGCTCATGTTTTCTACGTATGCTGGAAAACTGTTCCTGTGTGTAATCTGTTCAGAAAATTTGGAGCTTATTCATATCCTTATCTTGTTCATTGTGCTGTCTGTTGCCTTTGAATTTTGTGTGAATAGAACAAGGACCTTCATTTATAAAAGAAAGTCATCATACTAACAAGCAAAAAGACATTTTGAAACATACTTTGACCTAATTAGAAATTATGTTTTGCTTTCTCCCGCTGTCATGTGTCTTTTTAAAATTAGTGCACCTTGCATATTTCTGTCATAATCCAGCTCTAGTCCCCTATAATTGGTGACCGGAGGCAGTGGCATTTATTAAGGGACATAGGAACTTACCTTATATACACCATTATTTTATTTAGTCCTTTACTGTTGACACTGCTAGATGTGCAGGTATGAAAACAAACACAAAGCAAATAAGTGCCCCTGAGCAATTAATTAGTAAAGCCAATTAAGAAAAAAATAAAATGACAACACAAGTATTCTAACGATTACGTTTGCTTTGAAATGTGATGTATACAGGTAGTCCTCGACTTACAACCAGAATTGGGACCAGAATTTCCATTGCTAAGGAAAGCAATTGTAGTAAGTGTAGTGTAAGTATAGCACCCGATTTTATGACCTTTTTTGTCATAGGTGTTAAATGAACGATATGGGTTTAAGTGAATCCAGTTTCACCCATTAACTTTGCTTGTTGGAAGCCATCTGAGAAGATTGCAAATGGTGATCATGTGAACCTAGGATGCTGTTTGATCACATGCCCATGGAGTGCTCTGATGGTCATAAGTGTGCGGCCTGATTGCAAGTCATTCTTTTCAGTGCCATTGTAACTTTGAACAACCACTAAATGAATGGTTATAAGTCAAGGATTAGCTGTGTACAATTGAAAGCAGTAGTTTCCAACATTCTTTCTCCATGGTTTAAATGAAAGGTAATGAAGTCTGTTCTTCTGGAAATGTGTGCCGTCTATACCTGAAAGAGGGCTCATAAAGGCAAAGACAAATTATGAAAATAAAATTCCTCTATATCAAGAAAATCTTTTTATAGGTAGAATAAGGAAGTCAAGTTGTATTCAACATCCACAAATTAGAAATTGCTCATGAACATTTACATTATTGTTGGGGGGGGGAGAGAGAAATAAAATCCACAGACCTCAGCCTGACTTCCACTAAGATTGTGCCCTAACCTATTGCTTTTCAGTACTATGACAACTTTTTCCGACCAGATGTCTTCCAGACATTTTGGGACTATGAGTTCTACTGCCCAATCATCATTGTTTTACTAATAAGGGAGAATATTTGTAGCTCGGGGTTGAAATGAGGGGTCCTTGGTGCTCTGTGTGGTTGCTTGTTTTCTTGCAGCCCTTTCATTACC
>JANHFL010008677.1:212395-223374 GCA_032468155.1 Oxyrhabdium leporinum
TAAATAAATAAATAAATAAATAAATAAATAAATAAATAAATAAATAAATAAATAAATAAATAAATAAATAAATAAAGACATTGGGCCAAAACCAGACGACTATGAGTTCTAGTCCCATCTTGACACAGATGGGTGATCCTGGGCCAGTCACACCTTCTCAGCCCTAAGAAGAAGACAAGACCAAATTATTTCTTGGGCTTTATCCAAGCAATTGTGAGGACTCAAGAATGACTTGAAGACAGACTCATACACACATAAACCTCCCTCCCCAGATCAAACAAAACCATATTTTAATTAAGCACTTTTTGTGAACCAAGTTTTTGAATCAGTGAATATGACAATTCTTGAATTCAGGGGTACTTTGTGGGATGAAGTATGTCCCTTTTTTATTGTCTCATACAATCCTCATACAATCCACCAGTTTGGATGGTCCTGGATTCAGGATAGTCATGAATGAACTGAGAAGAGGATTACATGAGTTTAGAGACAGTAGCCTACATGCGAGTTACTACAGTTTAGAGATTCCAGGAACTGAATTTTGAAAGAGAGATAAGTCTTTTATTTTTGGCAACAATAAATTCCAATTTACCCTTTGCCAATTCTGTTTTACTTGAACTGTTAACCTGATTCTGAAAGGTTTACAGCTCTCTATTTACTATATTACCAAGACGTAACAAAGGACAAGCTTATGAGGATTTACTGAATGTGCCTGGAACAAAATCCATTCTGATACCTCTCCACACTTGGCCAATTTCTGTCATGTTGAAATTGTAGCCTGTAGAATGACTTAATAAATCAAAAATGCAAGCATAGTTTTCTGGGTGAGGTACAAATGTGTGCTGATTTGTTCTTTGTTCCATGGAGTTGGGGTGAATGTCACGTATTCCTATCTTTGGGGGAGAAAATGCTTGCTTTCCCAGCTGCTAGACAAGAGGAGAAATGTATCCATAAATCATCAAAAGCAGTCTCAAGGGGAATATTTGGTCAAAGATATTCTGTTGTGATCTAATGAAAGAATAAACCACTGTAATATGGGGACTGGTTTTCTTTTTATAACAATCATTTATAGATTTTTCTTTTTTAGACCCAGTAATCTTGTTTGGCATTGGCTTGGTAGCCTTGTACAATCAAATAAATTGGGAAAATGTATGAGCCAAAGATATTATAACTTTTGCCTGCTATAACTACCAGGGGTTTTTCAAAGATTTTCACAAGTGCCAGGGTGCCAGTGGTAGAGATTTCTATGCCATGCCTTTCACAGCAGTTGGGAAGAAGGAAAGGGCAAACCATTTTATTAACTTTACTCCTCAAAATTGTATCAATGTCACCACAACTTCAAGAGTTGAGTTTGGCTCTTGGAAGTCTGCTTTAGCATTCTTTAAAAAAATCCTTGTCTAACTTTCATTTCTCTCTCTCTCCCCTCATTTCTCAAGAAATAATCTAATCAACATGTGCAATACAGGTAGTTGTCGGCGTTCCAAGTAACACACCCATTGAAAGCAGAACTCCGAGGCAGGTAGATTCCTCAAAAATCATGTTTATTGGATACATCGTATAGGCACAGCTGGTGAAACCCAACTCTAAAAGTTCCTGCGGTTTTCACCTAATTAAAAGAATGAAAATCCCCCCTCCCAGGTGTCACCAGTCACATTGTCCAATCAATATAGCTGGCAGGCTCCTCTCCTCCTTCAATAGCCACCTGTTACGATGACCTTGATTCCCACAGGAAAAGCTTTTGTTTTGACTGTTAGCTGGGCTATCTACTTCCCCCCCTCCCTTCCCCCCCTCAGTCTTTGTGGCAACTATGAGGCAGCACAAGACGGCTTCAGCCAGGTTTGCTTCAGAGTTGAATTTTTGCCTCGAATTACAACCTTTTGTTTAGTGTCCTTTCAAAGTTACAATGGCACTGAAAAGTGACTTAGGACCAATCTTCACACTTTGCAGCATCCCCACAGTCACATGATCAAAATTCAGGCACTTGACAACTGGAATGTATTTATCATGGCTGGAGCAACCTGAGGTCAAGTCAACACCATTTGCAACCTTCCCAGCTAGCTTCCAACAAGTCAAGCGGGGAAGCCAGATTTGCTTAATGACTGCACGATTCACTTAACAACTGCAGTGATTCGCTTAACAACAGTGGCAAAAAGGTCATAAAATCATTGTGACTCAACAATGGCCTTGCTTAGTAATGGAAATTCTGGCCCCAATTGTGGTCATAAGTCAAGGACTACCTATAATGCTTAACATTCTCCTGATTTCCACCTATATGAACATGAATGCAGCTGCCCAAAAAGCCAACACAATCCTAGGCTGCAGAGAGATACATTCAAGATCATGTGAAGTGTTAATACCACTTTATAATGCCTTGGTAAGGCCACACTTGGAATACTGCATCCAGTTTTGGTTGCCATGATGTAAAACAGATGTAGAGACTCTAAAAAGAGTGCAGAGAAGAGCAACAAAGATGATTAGGGGACTGGAGGCTAAAACACAAGAGTATGTCTAGTCTGACGAAAAGAAGGACTAGGGGTAGCATGTGATAGCAGTGTTCCAATATCTCAGGGGTTGCCACAAAGAAGAGGGTGTCAAGCTATTCTCCAAAGCACCTGAGGGTAGGACAAGAAGCAATGGGTGGAAACTATCAAGGAGAGAAGCAACTTAGAACTAAGGAGAAATTTCCTGACAGTTAGAACAAATAATCAGTGAAACACCTTGCCTCCAGAAGTTGTGAATGCACCAACAGTGGAGGTTTTTAAGAAGAGATTGTATAACCATTTGTCTGAAATAGTATAGTGCTCCTAGGAGGTCCTAGAAGACCTCCAAGGTCCTTTCCAACTTGGTTATTCTGTAATTGTAAGACCAACAAGATATAAGCTCCTATGTAATATTCTATATGATTAAGCAGAGAAGCAAAATAATGAATTAAATTTGATAAGTAAAGTTCCTGGACAATTCTGGAGTGACATTCATGACATCATTAGAGAAGAAGCAAACAAAATCCAAGAAAAAAGAAAAAAGAAAGAAAAACATCTACCTGAGGTCACAATTAAAATAGCAAAAAATGGAAAGCAAAAGACAACAGAGACAGAGGAAAGGCTGCTTAACTAAGCAATGAATTTCCCAGGCAAGAAAGAAAAGATAAGGAATTAAATCTAAATAAGCAGCATCACAAACTGAAGATAGCAATCGACAAGGGAAAAAAGGGAAAAAAAACATTTAAGAAAACTTAAATGGATATGGAAAAAAGTAGGACAGTTCCAAAAAAGGTGTCTACTCTTGGTTTACGGATTATTCAGAGGCTTGGCTTTGCACCGATGACAACAAAGTATGGATAGCCGTAAAAACATGGGAATATCAAGCCACCTCATCTGCCTTTTGAGGAATTTTTATGATGATCAGAAAGCACCCGTTAAAAAAGACTTTGGAGAAACTAAAAGTTTCAGAGTAAAGAAAGAAACATGCTATAGCTAAATAACCTTTTTATTTAGCTTCTATGCAAATATATAATGACAAATCATGATGTATAAGAAATAGAATTGCAATTAAAATTGCCATGAGAAACACCAAAGCCTCATATATTTTGATAAGACCATTCTGATTTATTCATTCATTCTCTGGGGCCTTATATGTTGCTGCAATCTAACTACCCTCAAATTACAACAGTTCATTTACTGACAGTTTGAAGTTACAACTGCACTGAAAAAAATGATTATGACTGTTTTTCACACTTAAAACCATTGCCGCATGCCAAGGGTCATGTGATCAAAATTCAGATGCTTGGCAACTGACTCATATTTAGAACAGTTGCAGTGTCCCAGAATCATGCGATCACTTTTTGTGACCTTTTGACAATCAAAGTCAGTGGAGAACTCAGATTCTTTTAACAATTGTGTTATAACTTAACAGTTACAGTGATTCACTTAATAACTATGGCAAGAAAGGTTTAAAATGAGACAAAATTCACTTAACAACTCTCACTTAGCGCAACAGAAACTTTGAGTTCAATTGTGGTTGTAAGTCAAGGACTACCCATATAGCTTTGCAGCACAACTAAGAACAAGACAGAAAAAAAGATGAATGAATTCAAGTTTTATTCATCTTATTTATGAATTGTGTTTCTCATCCTGATCTTGTTTGTTTTTGCTAAGTTGCTAAAGGGCTAAAAAAATCTTATTTTGCTCTGAATTTCACTGGTTGTAGGATGCATTAAAGGAGAAGATAAAAGACAAATATGTCAACATAGAATTATGTACAATTTTTTAAAATGATCACCATTCTATTGTATTAGTCACAAAAGTATCGGAACACATTGGCTTTATTTTGAAAAGGCCATTTTCCTCTTCTGTTTGAAAAAGAAAGCCACATAGAGGAATGGAAAGAATAAATTATTAGAATGAATGGATAAATAAAAATATATGCTTGTTTGTGTACACATATCAATAGATTGGGTTGGATAGGTCTGGAACAATAGAGAAAGCAGAAAATGGCATAACAGAAAAAGAGTGTGACCAGCTATTTCTGATGTGCTACTGCTCATCAGAAATATTCTGCCTCAAGGGAATGTGGAAGGATTGAAATCAGTGCTCTGCTATAAATATATGGCATGACAAATTCACAGTGGATTAAATCCATTTCCAATGTACATCTGGAGATGTAGGCTGCAAAAATTAGATCCACTTCCAAAGAGAAGGGATTGGGCATATCTCTCAGTGTACAGTCTTCTATGACTTCAAGGTCAACATCTTACTGGTTTAAATGAAAATTATTTAAGCGTATCTTAGATCTTGTTCGATTCTGATCTTTCCTGCTGTCTGACCTATTTTGCAGCTTTGTTTTGAGAATAAATATGATATACTAAAGAAAAGCTGCTAAGTAATCAATTTTGTTTCAATGTTTAAATCTTTTGTATCACCTTTGTTGTTTTCCCTGATAGATCAGCTTCTGTGGTGTGAAGGTTTTCTTGATGCTGAATATTTATTCTCTCTAAAATTCATGAAGCTCTTCTGTTTTCTCCTTTATATTTCATATGTGCATGTGTGTGGGGGAGAGAGAATCAAATTGACAGGATGGAAAAATTACTGTAGCTGACATGATGTTAACCAATTGGGAAGCCTCAGTTTCTTCTACTCCTAAGCATTTAAAGTGAGCATATGTAAAAAAAAAATGTCGCTCGGGTTTTTTATTTAAGGATTACTTATACCTACAAACATCTGCATTGTCTTTGTATACATGTGCTTCTCTCTCATTTTGCAACGGTCTTTTCTTACTCCTCTGTTTTTCTTACTAACGATGCACAGGATTGTACAATACACAAAGAAATCAGATTAGTTACATGGCTCCCTCAACTAGAGAGTGTAAACTCTGAGTAATTCAGCCACTCTGTGTCCTCTATGGTAAGTTTGGCAAAGAACTGAGGAACAAGCCTCACGTTTCCTGTCGCAGAATCGGCTTTTGTTCAGAGAGAGAGGAGGGGAGAGAGGGAGAGGGAGAGAGAGGAATGGGGGCCCAGAGCTCAAAGACCCGATGGGACGTCCAGGTGACAGTCACAGCGAGAGGTTGGGAAATGAGCCCGAGATGTGGCTGTGGCGGCGATGGTGATGGGGAGGAGGAGGAGGAGAGCTCGGTGGCTTTCCATCATGCATGGAGGAAGATCCCAGTGCTGAGACAGCCTGGTTAACAACGTTTGAACTCAAGAGGATGCAGCAGTTATAAGCTGTTGCAAGCGTGAAACGGGTGTGCAAGGTCTCACATATATATGGTCAGGATGGGCCAGCACATTGAATATCTCTGGAGAGGGTTAATCAGTGAAACAAGTTGCCTCCAGAAGTTGTGAATGCTCCAACACTGGAACTTTTAAAGAAGAGATTGGACAACCATTTGTCTGAAACCATTTGTTTCCTGCCTAAGTAAGGGGTTGGACTAGAAGACCTCCAAGGTCTCTTCCTACTCTGTGATTCTATTCAATTAAGTAGAGAGCCCACTCTTTCATGAACTGATATGGCTATGGAGCTATTAAAAGTGCAAAGAATCATTAGAAGTTCAAAGGCACCAAGAAAAGGGAGAGGCAGGACAAAAACATTAGTTTCCCAGCCAGAAGTTAAATGTGTCAAAAATAAAATGCTGTAGTTTGGTTATAAAGACCATACCTGTACCTATTGTATTGTTTGCATGTGTAAAATCATTTGTGCACCAGGAGTTTTAACTTGAGTTTCCCCACAGTCAAACCACATTTCGCTATAACTTAAATTGATAGTTTCCTCTGCCATAATCTGTAATCCAATAAATGGACCTTTCTGAGAGCTTGCTGTTTCTAAATTTGTGGGTTTTTTAAAAAAAAATATTTGGTTGTTTAAATGTACCAAGATGCTTGGTGTTTCGGCTATCTATCAGCAGGATAATTCTTGGAAACTGAATGGAACAGAGCCAAATCTGAGAAAAGAGAGCCAGCCCCCACCCCCAAAACCACACACAATACATAAATTCTTATAGTAAAATAAATTATATATTTATTGTGAATTTGAATAAATAATTTGAATAATTTGAATCTATTCAAATAAATCAATAAATAAAACACAAGGGGAGATTCTGAAATGTCCAGACAGAGACATCTCCTTTGGCCAGTACTATTAAAGGGAGTGGATCATGTCCTGTGCTCTTTCCCTAGCTTGCTATTGATAATCTGCAGATACTTATCTCCCCTCCAAAGAAATGTAGCTTAACTTTTAAACTTTTGTCTTATATGAGGCGGGGGTGGGGTGGGGAATCTGGCCGTGTTTGTTTTTTAAAAGTCTTAGTTCATTCTTAGTTTGCAGTTAGCGGTGGGATTGCTCATTTTCTTAAGTAGACCCAGGATCTATAGCTAAGTGTTAGAGCCAGGGGTGGGCTGCTACAGGTTCGCCCCATTTCCAGCCTCCAGAGGGCCTCCAGAGCCCTGGGAGGCCGTTTTCGCCCTCCCAGAGGCTTGAGGAAAGCCTCCGGAGCCGGGGAGGGCGTTTTTGCCCTCCCGGAGGCTCAAGGAAACCTCTGGAGCCTGGGGACAATGAAAAGCCCCCCCTGCCCTCATTCAGGAGGCTGACTAGACCACGCCCACCATGGCCATGCCCACCCAGCAACTGGGCAGAGAACCGGTTGCTAAAATTTTTGAAGCTCACCCCTGGTTAGAGCATGTCAAAACCCTCCTTGTAATCTTCTTTTGCTCTTTCTTTTTTGATGTGCAACCTTTTGGGGGGTAAGGAGTAAATAACATTAGGCCTATTCCTTCTGGTCTTTTGCTTTCCCTGTTTGCAAAGCACCTGTAATTTTGCCTGTCTCTGCTTGCCGCTAAACTGTTGCATTACCTGGGAAAGAAAAGAACATCGGTGAAGAGCAACCAGCTGCCATATGTCTCAGGCATAAAATCTCATCCATTTGAAAAAATGAAAGCAAGAGGAAAAACTAGAAAATCTCCCCAAAGAAAACACTGGTGTGCATGGCAGCAGTTAGCAAATGGGAAGGAGAGAAAAAAAATGACTGCAAAGCACTGGTGAAATCAGAATCCTGAACGTGAGGATTGTTTCATAGGAGGATTTATTCTGATTAAGGAAGCAAGCTTTGCCTCAAGCAAGTTGTGCCTGAGAGCTAGTTTGTGCTTGAAGTCATCCAGGAGGACAAGAGAGAAGAAAATGAACTTTTCATAGCACTTGAGAAGGGCGGTGTCAGGGATAGGGGTTTCTCCAAAGTCAAGTTAAGAAGGTGGTCTCAGGAGCATGACTGAAGGTCTGCTTGTTTTTATGTGCATCATGTGGAACGCAAAAAACAAGTAGTGCTTTGATCACACCATTGTGGACGCTCCTGATACCTGTATATATTAAATGTCTCTAATATTAGAGTTATATTTTTAGCACTTATTTTTCCCAGTATGTCCCTGGTACAACATGCCCTGCATAGTTCATTTTTCTAGTGGGCATCTTTCTCTTCTGCACCCCCAACCCACAGGAGGCCCATAGAAGGTGACCCCAGATTCCTTGTTACAGCTAAGCTTTAAAAGCTATATCTCTCGCATTAACTTCACTGCTTATGTAAGCTAACCACAATGTAGGAAAAAGGCTGTAAAATAAAGTTTTCGTGTTATATCAGACTTTTTCATATCTGCTTTTTGTATCCTCATCTATAAAGTGGTGGATAAAGATACTGTGGTTAGGTGGATTTAGTCTGCAGTCTCATTGCATCAGAGCATGGTACAGTAGACATGACTGACACATTACACTAATTTCAGGGAGGACTACATCTGACTGAATTGGTTTAGCCCTACCCTCTGACTATTGGCAGATGTTTTTGATGGCATTTCCCACATTTCAGTTGACTAAGATGGCTGGAGTTACTGTGAACCGAAGTCCAAAACATCTGAAGGAGAGCATGTTGATTTCCCCCAAAGTGACCTCTCTCTCAGAATGTTGTACCTTGTATTTGTCCCAGTGGTTTCAGAATTCCCTTGTTCCACACTGTACTCTCTCTTACAGCAAAGCTCAAGAACATGAAGAGTTTTATTCTTGTGACAGAACCTGATGTTAATTTGAGCTGAAGGGGAATAGCCCAAGGTCATCTAGCTGGCTTCCCTGCCTAAGGGAGAACTAGAAACTGGGTTTTCATGCTCCTAGCCCAGCGTCTTAATAACTACGTGATAGTGGCTGTCTGACCTGACCCCCCGCCCTCCAAGTAATTTGTTACATCTTGAAATGCTCAAGGCATTTGATTGTAGCCTTCCATTTTCAGTATATTACATTCTGTGCAGAAAGGTGACTGTATTATATAATCAATTTTGACAAGGAAATATCTCTGCAAAATTGTTTCCTTTATCATTCTGTTCTCATAAATGTGTCTCAATAGATTGAAATGGAGGTCTGACTGAAATGAACTGCTGTAGAATCAGTTCCAAATGCAGAACTGTTAAAATGCAGCTCAGATTCAACACAAGGGGGCGCATTTGTCACATGCTAGTTATATTATATCTACAGATGTGTGTAGAAATTGCCTTCCTGGAACAGAACCCTGTTTTAATGGTGGGAAAAATTCCAGTGGTCAGACTGCTCCCATTTTGCACAATGAATTCTAATATACAAGTGTGGAATTCCAAATAGTCCTTGGGCTATGACCATGCATTGAGGGACTGTTTCAAAATTATGATGGCACTGAATGAAGGGATTTAGAACCACTCTCAAAGTTCCAGCTGTTGCAGGTCCCTGGTTGCCACACGAAGAGAATTTGAGCGCCTGGCAACTGGCTTGCACTTACAACTGGCATCCTGTGATCATGTGATTGCTATTGCTGGCCTTCTCTACTAACTTCAAGCAAACAAAGTCAATGGGGAAGCCACCAGGAAAGGTGACAAGTCATTGGGGTAAATCTCCCTCCATCTGGTTACATGCACCACGCCTTCCTTCCCCCTTGGCTTGCTTGCACCCCCCAGTGCCCTCCTTCCTTAGCCTTTTTGTGTTTGCACTCATGCACACACCCACCAGCACCTTCCTTTCCTGAGCCTCCCTATACACATACACAATACACATGCCCCCCACCAATGCCTTTCTTCCCTGGCCTCTCTGCAGTCATACATAGGCACCCCACATCAGCATTCCCTGCATTCCTAAGTTCCCTCCGCACTACAGTGTCACCCTCAACTTGCACACAGTCTATGCTGGGCCTCCCAGGGCTTTCTGCATCCCCTTGCGACTCCCTTCACTTCCCACTTAACAATCTGTATCTTGGGGTTACAACCAATGGGACTGTCTGGATTGCTGTCACTAAGTGATGCAGTCATGTGACATCCCTTTTTATGACCACATCCCTTAGCAATGGCAATCTTGCTCCCAGTTGCTGTCTTAACTCAAGGGCTACCGGTGTCATGCAGGAAACACTTTGATCTTTTATAGTAAAGTTTATTACCTTACTGACTGACACATAGCAGTGCATGGAAATATCTACAGGAATCCTTTCCAAAATAACTTTAAATGATTTCCTTTCTGTTTTCTGTCAACAAACTGAGAATTCTCCTAATAATCTAACTGATTATGTTACCTTAAAATTAAGTGTCCAAACTTTTTAGGCCCTTTGAAAATCCTCCCAAGTTGGCTGCCATGTCCACTACTGTGGGCAGCCAATTTCTTGACATGATTATATATTGTGTGAAATAGTGTTTCTTTCTGCCAGTCCTGAGTCTCCTTGCATCTAATTTCAGGGGATGACCTCAACTTCTAACCTTGTGAAAGAGGAGAAACTTTTTCCACCTTGTCTATGCCATCAGAATTTCATATATTCTATCATACATCCTCTTCTTCCTTTCTGTCTTCTCTTTGATCTTCTTTTAATGATCCCATAATTCCTTGTGGGGTGGAGTCTGGGCAACTAAATGGAGCTGAATGTTTACTGGCCAGATGCCTTTCCTGTCACCAATGCAGAGTTACTTTCAGTAGATATACTCTCATTGTGCCCAGAGAAACACCTGCCTCTACCTAGGATCGAACTCACAGCCTCTTGATTGTGAGGCGAGAGCTCCACCTCTAGTCCACCGTAGCACTCCTCTGTCTTCTCTCTGATGATTCAAATAAATTATATAAATTTCAATAATCTTTTTCTCAAAAGGGGACTGTTATATGTTTAAATCACATAGATTGCTTTTTTCCAGCCTTTCTAACTCTAGAAAATCTTAAGGAACAGTGTCCTGAACTTTAATAGTACCGTAGTAGTAGTAGTAGTAGTAGAAGAAGTAATAGTAGTAGTGGTATGATAGTAATAGTAGTAATCTTATGTGTAAAACACTCCAAGTGTGTCTTATCATAGCTTTATATAAAAGCACTTACTTACTTACTTGCTTTCTTACTACTGCAGTCTTCTTATTGTTTTCTTCCCACAACTTCCGAAGGCAAGTGTTCCATTGGTTGATTGTTCTCACTGTCAGAAAATGTCTCCTTATTTCTAGGTTGAATCTCTCCTTGATCAGTTTC
>JANHFL010008677.1:223398-234279 GCA_032468155.1 Oxyrhabdium leporinum
GTTAACATGTGTAAAATTAAATATGTATTGTATTCCCTTTAAAATACCCAACAAAATATTTCTCATTTTAAATCTATATGTTGCTTTACCATTGTTTCTAACCATGACACCACTAACTCTGGAATAGCTACTTGACTTGGGTACAAGCTGAGCCCAATACTGAACATAATCATATATTTCTGTTTTTGGAACTGAGGAATAAATTTCAGAAAAAGAATTCAGTATTTCTCTGTGAATGTACCTATGAAATTCATTCTTCTTGATCTAACTTCGTACATGATTTTGTACTATATCTTACGGCTTTTAAATACTTTGAAAAGGCCCATGTTACACTCAAAATGGTAGCTTTGTCCTGCTTGGAATTTCATGCTTAATCCAAACCATTTTTAAAAATTGATGTTGCAGGCTTTCTCCCCTCACTGAAATTAGTGGCAGGGAACAACTTTACCAGTTTTTGTCAGATTTAACAGAGTAACAGAGTTGGAAGGACCTTGTAGGTCATCTAGTCCAACCCCACGCCAAAGGAGGAGATCCTACACCATTTCTGACAAATGGTAGTCCAAAATGGTAGTCTCAAGTGATGAAGCTCCCACATCTTCCGAAGGCAAGCTGTTCCATTGGTTGATTGTTCTCACTGTCAGAAAAGTTATCCTTATTTCCAAGTTAAATCTCTCCTTGTTCAGTTTCCATCCATTATTCCTTGTCTAGCCTTCAGGTGCTTTAGAAAATAGCTTGACCCCTTCCTCTCTGTGGCAGCCCCTCAAATCTTGGAACACTTCAATCATGTCTCCCTTGGTCCTTCTCTTCACTAGACTAGCCAAGCCCAGTTCCTGTAACCATTCTTCATATGTTTTAGTCTCCAATCCCCTAATCATCTTGGTTGCTCTTCTCTGCACTTTTTCTAGAGTCTCCACATCTTTTTTATAGTGTGGTGACCAAAACTGGATGAAGTATTCTAGATATGGTCTTACTAAGGCTTTATAGAGTGGTATTAGTGCCTCACTTGATCTTGACTGTATCCCTCTGTTAATGCAATTTAGGATTGCATTGGCTTTTTTTGGCTGCTGCCGCATATTTAGCTGGTTGTCCACTAAGACTGTAAGATCCCTCTCACAGTTACTGCTATTAAGCTTGGTTTCACACAGTCTATATGTGTACTTTTGGTTTTTCTTGCCTAAGTATAAGACTTTACTTTTCTCTACATTGAATTTCATTTTGTTAGATACAACATAGAAAGATGACAACATACAAAGCACAAAAATCCCCAAACACTTTATTGTGCAAATGCAGCATATTATTAAGTAGGTAGTTAAATATATTTTCATGCAAGTGCATGTCATACTAGAAGGCCTTTTTATCTAAATGTGCTATCATCTATCTAATTTACTACTTATTCTTTTTCTCCTAAGATTTCTTATAATCAAAGCAATTCTTCAGACTATGTTATCTTATTTGTTTCCTCTGGATGTATTGGTACCACCAAAAATACATGTGGATTAAAAATGTCATTAAAAAAAAAGGATCTCCAGCAACTACTGGCTCCCCCGAATTTCTCCAGATACTTCAAGAAGACAGTGAGGTTACTTGTGCTGATTAATATTAACATTGAATAATGGTCAAGTGGTTGGAAAAGAATGGATTGAATCTGGGAATATTTTGAATCCAGATCCTCTGTGACATAGACTTGGATATTGAGGGTAGGATTTTTACTTTCATATTAAAGTTTTATTTTGGATTTTTCATTCCCTGCATAGAACTCCAGGACTCATATAAAAAGGGCAGCTAAAAAAAAAGAAACTTAATTCAGAAACAAATCAACCTGTCTATGAATATCATTCTCCAAGTATCTGCATTATCCAAGATAAAAAACATTTGGTGCCTCTTTATTGGTGTTCTCTCTTGGTGACATGCTCTGTTCTCACCACATGTAGTTATACCTTTCTGATATCATAAAAATCTTTTTCACCAAGTTTTTAAATAAGTTTGTATTTTAAACCCACATCCTATATTGCCTGTATTGTACATTTTGCTCCTTGTTCAGTCATTATTGTTTTGTAATACTTTTGTTCACATACCTCATAATGACACAAAATATTGTGTTAAGGAATAAATGGGAGAGTGCATCCATATTTATATTTTTATGTGTGTGCTTTCTCATAAGAATTATGTTCTCTGCACATGTACATGCACAGGGCTCTGCACTCTGCACATGTTCTCTGTGCACATAGAGACACACTAAAAAGATTTTGGGGGAAAAAAGTTCTGAATTTTGAAATAGTGATAGATTTTAAATTTCTGAAAATTTCACAATACAGGAAGATAGTTTTCCTTTAAAAAAACAAACACAAATCAGGCACTTTCCTTATAGAATCCTAACACAGAGAATACCGGGGTACATAATGAGCTAAAGATCAGTAGATTGATTGGATTTCTTGTTTAAACTCAGGAACTGGCTTCTCGGAGCTGAAAGATTTGCCTCCGGCCACTTTCTGCTGATTAGTGAAGATTGGAATGGGTGCATCCAAAAAGCCATCACTGGGTTATGAACAGGCTATGAAATAAACCTTAGCTTAAGAGGACATGCAGAGTAGAAATGAGATAGTGAGGTTGAATTTGTCCCTAATGTGTTCTTATCTCCCAGGCATGGGTCAAAGTCTTCATCTTATTAATTATGATATACCGACCGATTGCAAAGTTCTACTTTGAGAGCTGCTACTTTCTCCTCAATAATTCAATTGAGTATTTCACTTGACTTCTTCTGTGACAGATGCAGAATGGTGGGTCCTGTTTTCTCTTGCTGATCTCCTGGCTTGCTAGAGGTCAATGGCAATTTTTCAGAGTTGAAAGCATCAGGAGAGAGTCATTCCTTCACTTTACAGATCCCCATCTATTTTTTCTCTGTATGCCCCCACACCCTATCGCCTCAAAGAATACTGCTAGTGATATTTGGAGCTAGATTCATTTCAAGCTGCGCTGGAAGACAAGAGGGATTTAAAAAAACAAGCCTCATTCTGCAGAGATTCGAAAGGAAGGGTGGGAATGTATCTCCTCTCCGGGAGGGCATATAATAAGGCTATTAAATGCCATTCCTGCATATTAGAGTGGAGGTAGTTAGGGGGACAAATAAGTGCTTTCCATTTCGGAACATAAGCAAATTCTACTCGTTTTTCCAGATCTCGTGTGTGTGTGTGTGTGTGTGTGTGTGTGTGTGTATTTCCTTCTGCTTTGAAGAATTTAACTAGCCCTATTGCCCAGTGTTTGCAAAAAAAGAAGAAGAAGAAGAAGCTTCTTTCTTAATTGGGGTCATTTTAAGCCACCAAAACCTACAGCTAACACATTGGGCAAATCTCCCAGGAACCCTTGATTGTGCTTACAGCCTGACAATATAGGCTACCTTGGAGAAGCTGAAGGAGAAGGATGCTCCTCCTCCTCCTCCCCCAAATTAAGCACAAAAGTCAAGGTGGGAGGACACTCAACCATCAGGGTGAGGGGGATGAGGGAACTGGCTTCTCAAGGAAGGGATTGCTTAACATCTTTAGCAACCCAGAGATGACTGACAGAACTTCAGTTGTACTAGAGGTGGTCAGTCCCGCTTCTTTTAAATCATGGAATTAGCCCCATGCCCTCAATAGTTGCCTTTTTTTCTGATACATTGCAAGGCTACAAGGCGCAGGAAAGGACAAGTATATCCAAGAGCTGTATTCCGCTACAGCAAATGTGTGTACGTGCACGTGTGTGCGTGTGCGTGCACCTGTGCATGTTGCTAAGTGTTAAGAGAGCTGTCACTTCTCCTTCTGCTGGTGATAGTCACTTCCCACGCTGAGAACAGGAATAAGCAGTCCAAGCAGCCATCTCTTCCCAAAGACCTCCTCAAGATTCTTCTTCCAGGGCTGGCCTTTGGCTGCCATCCCCTTCCGCATCTGGTACCGTGTTTGGCCTCGCAAGATCAGCAGCATTTGGTGGCAACAGAAGCCGGCACAGGCAAGTCCAATCCCCAGCCAGAGGTATAGCATGAGGATGACAAACATTTCTGAGCTTAGAAGAGCTCCTGCGAATGCCAATGAGAAAAGAAAAGAAAAGAAAAAAGAAAAGAAAAGAAAAGAAAAGAAATCGGTTATTTCATAAATTCTTTTGCACTGCAGACATTCAGCCAGGAATTGTCAAGTTGATGATGCCTGCCTATATGTGTTCGTATTGTATATCAACATTTTCTAAACTATTCCTCACAAAATGTGTTGGATCGCAACTTCCAGCCAGCATTGCTATTAGTCATTCTGAGTGTGGCGCTTTTAATCCAACACCTTAGTCTTGTGTTTGTTTATTAGTGGTCAGACACCAAATAAAAGCACGTGAATGAGAATCAGATAAGAACAGGAATAGAACTGACTTAGAATAGAGAACATAGAATAATAGTTGGAAGGGATCCTAGAGATCTTCTAGTCCACCCCCCCACACACACACTCGAGCAAGAGACCTTATACCATTTCAGACAAATGGTTGTCCAGTCTCTTCTTAAAAGCCTCCAGTAATGGACCACCCACAGCTTCTGAATGTAAGCTATTTCATTGGCTAATTGCTCTCACTGTTAGGACATTTCTTAGCTCTAAGTTGCTTCTCTCCTTGGTTAATTTCCAACCATTGTTTCTTGCCTCAACTTTTGGTGCTTTGGAAAATAGTTTGACCCCCACCCCTTTATTTTTGGAGGAGCCCACAGTCCTAAATCAATAAATGGAAGAATGGAAAGGCAGATCCATTTGGCTGCCAATTTTCCTAAAATAGTGAACATCCCAAAATATTGGTTGACTACATGGACAGAGTAGTCATATTATGGATATTGTCTGAACTGCTGGATGCATCTAACTGAAAAGAATGAAAGATAATACAAAAATGAGCCTTAACCTGAAAATAAGTGTTCTCTGGAAGTTCGCTTGATGACATCAGTAAAAGGTAATTGAGAAACATCCCCAAATTACAATTGCTACAGAGGTGCTACTTTCCTATCCAGGCTGACATTCCCTTGAGGTAAACTTAAGGGCCACCAGCCAGTGCCAGAACCCTAAGTGAATGATGCCATCCATTCACTCGCTTGCTCTCTCTATACACCTACAACAGAAGAAGGGACAGATCACTCTTCTCAGCATTTAGATCGCTTGCTGGCAGATTTGAAATTAGGTGAAGAACTATAGCTGGTTCCCACTTCGATTAAAGGAAAACAACCAGATCCCCTAGAAAATGCTACTTTGCAGGGTCAGTCCCAGAGCTCATCACTATCATACAGTATCACGTATATCATTAACCAACACTATCAAAGTACAGGTAGTCCTCGATTTACAACAATTCATTTAGTGACCATTCAAAGTTACAATGGCACTAAAAAAAAGTGACTTAGGACAATTTTTCACAGTTAGAACTTTTGCAGCATCCCCCTGGTCACGTGATCAAAATTCAGATGCTTGGCAACTGGTTCATATTTATGACCATTGCAGTGTCCCTGGGCCACGTGATCACTTTTTATGACTTTCTGGGTCCTAAAGTCAATGGGGAAGCCAGATTCATTTAACAACCATGTTCCTTATTTAACAACTGCCGGGATTCACTTAACAACTGTAGCAAGAAAAGTCATAAAATGGGGCAAAACTGACAAGTGTCTCACTTAACAACAGAAATTTTGGGCTCAGTTGTGGTCGTATGTTGAGGACTACCTGTAAATGCCCCAGAGTACCCTGTTCCTCTTCGTGCTGTATTATCTCTCTTCTTCATATCCTCGGTGTTAAATGCTGAGAGGAAAGATCAACACTGGTTTTGCCCTCTCCTTCTGGGTCTAATAGAAGCAGGCAAGCTGTTGGACAATCATGGCAAGGCAGAATATGCAGGGATATTCAGAGGCACTCAGTCACTGCTAGTTTGCAAAGCGTAGCTTGACAGCTCAGAAACAGATGTAAGCTACTGATAGCTAGTTATCCCATTACAGTGAGCAGAGTTTAAAATGTACTATATTCATCATCTCCTTCCCAGATAGCTAGGAAGGGAGAAAAGTGTAAAATTAAAGCTATAATGAGAACCAGCTGAGTGTAGTGACCAAGGCATCAGGCTAGACACTGGGAGATGGTGAGTTCTAGTCCTACCTTGGGTACAAAGCCACCTGGTTGACTTTGGGTTAGCCCTAGGAAGGAGGCAATGGCAAACCACTTCTGAAAAACCTCATCAAGAAAACTTCTGGGTAAAGTCTCTGAGAATTTTATATAATTGAACAGAAAAAGGGTTGTAATGATATAAGCACCCTGCAAGGAAATAGCCCTACAGAACATAATTCATGCATATATATTTTAACCTCAATGGAGCTAACTTGCAGATATATTTGGATATGATTGTGCTATAAATATTTTATTTTCCAGCACTCTCTTGATTATAATTTAATTAGAGTAATTTTCAACATAACCAGTTGATTCAGGTAAATATAATTCATTTTCAATCACAACTAGTGTAATAAAAAAAAGGAGAGGACTCTCGAATCTTTCATAATTCTACCTGCTCAATTTCTCTTTTCTGTACAATTATTAAAGAAGTAGAAATATTTTCCACTAAAGTCTTTGGTACTCTCTGAGTTTGGTTATTTGCTTACATACTGGACTAATACTGCAATATCATCAGTGCAAGTGATTGTTGGGTTTGCTCTCTGTTTATATAAAATATCTTGGTGGGAGTATGGTTTTGTCCTTGGTAGTTCTTCCTTGATTAGGATATTGTTTTCTGCCTGATTGTTTGCTTGGTGTTAATCCCTGCTAATCTTGGTGTTGCCTGCTAGAGAGGATGTGTTTTTGTCTTTTTGTTTCCTTCTTTGCCTTTTTTATTGTCTCTTTTGAATGGAGTGTACATAATCCCTACTTATCTGGGTATTGGCTGTTGGATAGGATGTGTTTTGGTCTCTTTATTTTCTACTTAGCTTTTTTTTATTGTGGCTTTTGAATGCTGTGTACATGTGATTAAACCCCTGTAAGCAGGGATTAGCATCTAACAAACAATCAAGCAGAAAACAATATTCTAATCAAGGAAATATCAAGGAGAAAACTACACTCACCAGCACTGATAATATTAACTAATCAGATAATGAAATGTTGGCAAGTAAACAGCCATACTCCGAAAACTCCTAAGACTTCATACTCAGATATTTTTTTTCCTTCACATTTGGCTACCCTAGGCTACCTATGTATCATATTTTACTGTATTTACGGTAACTTTGTCTTCTTTTAAAACAAATGACTGATCTAAATGGGCATTTTTTAAAAAGAATAACAAGAAAGAGAATCGGGAATCCTGAAATTGTTTTTTGGGGGTTAGCAACTGGACAGCAGATTCAGCAGAGAGATTCTTTGATCACAGTTTAATATTGATACCTATTTAATTTGCCTTATAGTAATGATTTCTATATTTGCATATATAATAAAATTCACAACATGAAAACATTCTGCAGTCTTAATGTCCTGACTTTTTAAAGTGATAGGTTTCTTTCTTTTTTTACATTCTTTCCTCCTTCTCTAAAGAATCGTTTGATTGGGTAAATAAAGGAGAGAATACCAGATTTACAGATTTTCTACACAAACCCTGTAATCTCTAGAAAGAATTAAATAGAAATGTGTGGCATATGATGTTGCAAGCAGCATTATCCCCTTTGAAGCAATCAGGAGATTTTCAATGTTGCTGCATTTAATTCCTCATTTTGGGACTCAGCTAGGTTGCCAGATATGCTAAGCTTTGACAGTTTGAGGTTGAGATATTAATTCTACTATAGAGACATGTGAGCTAGACTAGAGAGCACAAACAGTTGGGTCTGGAGACATTTTTCACATAACACTGATTTCTCTATAAGGAACAATAAAGACAGGTGAAATCTAGTCGGTTCAGACTGGTTCAGGTGTACCGGTGTCAGAAATTTTGAGTTCGGAGAACCAGCAAAAACCACCTCTGGCTGGCCCCGCCCCGGCCCGCCTGCCCACTTCCCGCTTCCCACTTGCTTGCCTTGCCCCACCCCACCCTATATATCTTGCCTTCGCCATATGGCCCAGATAATCTCCATGTCTCACCTCCGCTCTGTGCCTCATCCACTCTGCTCACCAAAGGTAAGTATGCCGCCAACTTGCCCTTCACCTCGGGTCAGGGCCCGGGGAAGCGCCATTCCCCAGCTCCAGCCTTGCTCTGGAGCCTGCGCCTGATCGCCCTTCACCTAGGCCGGGTAGGGGAATGCGCCATTCCCAGTTCTGGCTTTGCTACATTCAGAGCCTCCTTCCGATTGCCCTTCACCTACGCTGGGTCAGTTAACACGCCATTCCTGGCTCTGGTCTTGCTCTGTCCAGAGCCTCCGCCCAATCGCCCTTCACTTAGACTGGGTTGGGGAATGCGCCATTCCCAGCTCTGGTCTTGCTCTGTCCGGAGCCTCTGCCCACATGCCGCCACCCACCTCTGGCCTCAAACTACGCCCCCCCAGGCCAAAGCAATTTATTCGGCCTGCAGCCTGCCGCGCTAGGCCGAAGGGCCATGGGGTGGGGCCGGCATGGGCGCAGGAAGGCCAAAGCGGTTTGGGAACAGATCAGATGGTTCTTCTTACCTTTAAAAGGATCCATCCGGAAAGAGCTGCAGAGATCTTGCAGCCACTTCTTCCATCCCTTGCTGAGCCTCAGTCACTTGCGGAGATGCTCCATGTGCTCTCCAGGTCAGCAGCTGCTTCTCTCCACTGCTGCTCTTTCTGGGAGAGCGTCTTGTGCAATTTAGCAGCCGTGAGCCGCCACTTTGGATCCTCTAAGTCCCATCCAGAAAGCGCTGTGGCTGAGAGAAACAGCATTCAACATGGCTGCTGCTTTTCTGTGCCACACCACTTTCCGGATGGGACTTAGAAGAAAGCGGTGGCTCACAGCTGCTAAATTGCACAAGATGCTTGCCCAGCAAGAGCAGCAGTGCCACAGAGAGAAGCAGCTGCTGCCCTGGAGAGCAGAAATGGAGCAGAGCAGGCCCCAAAAGGCTGCTCAGTCGAGTCTCGCTGTGTGGAAGCCTCGCGCATGCGCAGAAGCTTGCCCAATGCCACCCCACCTTGCTGTGAGTGATGTCGAGTTGGCCACGCCCATTCAGTCACATGACCCCCACCAAGCCACCCCCACCAAGCTACACCCATGGTGCTAAAATTTAGATTCCACCACTGAATAAAGATACATCAGAAATAGACTTTTTCTGCTTGCTTTTACCATGAAAATCCATGCTTCAACTTCCTTCCTATGGTCTTGTAATAGCTGCATTTCTAATCACTACTACCATTATTACAGCCATTCCAATTCTATCACATGCTTGTTGTTGCTGCACCTTGTTTACTGTATGTACTCTTTTTCTCCCTTCCACAATGAATTAGCTCTTCTTTCATCTTTCAAGTCTTCTGGAGAACTGTCCTGTGGACTATTCTCCTGCACAGAGATTTAAAAGGGAAATTTCAAAGTGAAAGTTTTAATTAAGAAGTTTAATTCATTCCGTCCAGATTTGAACAGTGATTAAAGTTTCTTGTACCACTATAGCTCTTCATTAATTAAGAAGTGTTTGGAGTGCCGTTTTGTGAAGGGTCATTTATTTTATCTAACCGATTGTACTTTATATTTTACGGTCATTTAAATCGTCCTCTCTTGCAATGAGTTTCTCCAACCTATACTCCCAAAATCTTTTCACAAAATCATGCTTCTGTGTGATAAAGTCATGAAAAATTACCTAATTTCTGCTTAGCTCGAATGATCTTTTTTGTTTGTTTGATTTTTGCTGATCTGAACTAACACTGCTGGTAGGGAAACACATCGTGGTTGGGGATTAACAGAATAGACATAATCAAAATGTCTCTTTTCCAAACCTCATCAGGTCCTGAATATATCTGCTTTGATCAAGGAGCATATGCATCTTTCTGAAAGGCATGTAGGCAACAGATCTGGTACTTCTATTACAGTAAAAGGGACAAGCAATATACAACAGGAAATCTCTTTGCACATGGACGTTTCCATATCAGTTTAAAACAAAGACTGGGTTAAAATCTGTGCAACCAGAATAGCACTCGGCGACCATTTCAATGATGAAGTTATGGCAACACTGAATAAATGGTAGCTGTGGCCAGTCCTCCAAGTTGCAGCAGCTGCAAAATGCCTATGGTCACATGATCAAAAATTGGCCACTTGGCAACTGGCCTACCTTTATGACCACAGAGTACACTTCAACTCCTCCCATTCACCTATCTGCCCCCTTCATACCTGCCCTTTTGGCTGCCTGGTACTTGTTGCCTATTCCTGCCACCCAGTTGACCTCCATCTTCTTCCCACCTCTGGCCCAGGATCCAGGAACTGGGTGAGGGTGTGGCCCCAGGATGCACACGGTGAGGATGGCAGGGCAGTGGAGCTTCATCTGTTGAAGGGAGTTCAACAGGCCCAAGTATGGAGGAGGTAGTACGATGGAGCTGTCAGAGGAGGCAAGGAAGTGGTATGGACAACGGCTTCCCAGGCAAAGGTGGCAGCTGCCACTTCAACTAGAGGGCCGCTGCTCACAGTACCAAACTGCCTTGTCCCCAGCTGAGCCCAGAGAGCATCCTTCAGCAAATGAGACTCTGACACTTTGCCACAATCACTGCATGCTTGGATCTTCTGATGCTTTGTTATTTAATGGATCTTTTTTTTTATTTATTTTGCTAGCATTTGGGCTATATTATTTATTTAGTTTATATCCCACTTTTCTTCCAGGATCCCATGGAACCAAGTATATTTTTTTCTGTTTAATTTCCACAATAGGTGGCGCAATAGGTGGCGCAGTGGTTAGAGTGTTGAACTGCAGGCCACTTCTGCTGATTCAATCTAGCGGTTCAAATCCCAC
>JANHFL010008677.1:236629-253445 GCA_032468155.1 Oxyrhabdium leporinum
AGCTGAAGAAGCTTCTTGGATGAGAAGCGAAACGTCTTCAAAGAAAAACAAGAAAGTCCAGTTGCCTCTTGAAAAAACACCTTTGGGACTACCTTTTTACCTATATCATTTTGGATACAAGTGGAAATAGTGGCATTTCAGTCTCCATGATCTATCTGTAAAGCTATTTCTTCAACATTACATCACCAATTTCTATTTATCTGATCTCAAAGGAACAGAAAGAGAATGAAATCAAAGTTAAAGCATCTTGATTCCAGTTTTCCATCTTGTTTTTATGCATCAGATTATAGTCCAGAGGAAATCCTGCACACAGCAAAAATTGACACGGCACGAAGATCTTGACCTGCTACTTGTGCTCTGTGTTTAGTATTCTGGGATAAAGTGCCACTGAACATTAAGTGTCTATTTAGCAAGCGTTTCTATCAGTCATCAATGGAATTAGATAAGAATGAATTTACTAATTTCCACTAGTGTGGAAAAGCACATCCTTCTGTCCTTCTGCTGATGCTCATCAAGTTTCATCAAGCCCTTTAGTTCCAGTGTCCTCATGAGGGACAGGAGAATCACATTTTTCATGGTAGCAAATAGCTTTCATTAACTGTGACAGCTGTAACAGTAGCAGCTGGCCCCTTCAAAATACTTCTATCAATATGACATTAATTTAACTTTTTTTTTCTAAATACAGTGTGTCCTTTCATTCTTGTCAGGTTGAATCATGAACAGTTAAGAAAAATACCCAGACCAGTCTTTTTTTAAAAAGCAAAGAATAGTCGTGTATAATTAGTCTCCTGGAAGATGCATTTGCAGTAGCGCATAAGGAATTTGAAGAAAAATATTAATTGGATTCCTGTGCTATTCACTTTCATGCACAGGTTCTGTTGGAGGATGTATAGACATATTTTCTCCCCAAAAGCTGCAATCTTCATATGGGGTCATGATTTCTAATCTTCAGCAGCTGGGAAGTCATTTGCTTTGCTACTTCCTTCAAGTACAGTATAAATCTTCTCTACTCCATATACTGAAAAATACATGCAGCTATTTAATCTTGTTGAACTAAGCAAATAAACAGATTAATTTTTAAACTGCTGATTCATTCTGAGTAAAGTTTATAAAAGCCGGTCTACACAGCTTCCCTGCACTTTAATACCTGAATATAATTTTCTTCCAGATGGATACGGGGTGATTTCATGATGATCATAACAAAACTGTTGCTAACAATGGTGTTAGAAGTGCCAACCTACAATGATGCCTTTGTATCCCATGCCAGCTTTGAAATCCATTCTTGGCTACCCAATTTCTAACTCAGCTTTCCTCAGTTTTATGCCCTTCAGTTGAGCTGGACTTTAAGTCCTACTACTGCAATCTGCAAACATGGAAATTGTACTTTAGCACATAAGGGGTGTAGGCATTCAGTTGGAAAAAGCTGCTGAAAATTTTCTAATTTTAATTTTCACTTATTGTTTCAGCTGGGTTATTATACAATAAATGCATAAACACAAGAGGCGACTATTATTTCTTTTATTGGATCTTGGTAGACATTCTCAACATGTTGCTTTCCCTACTATGAAAATGATCTGAGATTTATCTATGTAGTTTGACTACATAGAGAGAGAAAATCTTGAAAAGTGTGTGGGCTCTTTTCACAGATTCAAGCATTTTGAAGACATTTTTCTGATCATGTCAAGCTTGGAGCTATGGCTTGTGAAAAGTACCTGATATGTACTGACAAGGCAGCAATTTAAATGGAATTGTTGTGGCTGAAGGTGAACAACATGAAGTCACATGCTAGACTGGATAGTGGAGTGGAATCTCAGTTAGTAAAGTGGATGGCCAGATTAACAGATTAACCTATTATTATGTTAATAACAATAATAATGATTCTACAACAACAAAAGACAGAGATGCTGTTTGCCCAGAAGCCATATCTGTTATACCAGGTTCTGTTATAACCTGGTGAGGTTATCACTCCCTGAAAGAGCAGGTTCATGATTTCTGGGTCTTTCTAAACTCTTAGCTACTGCTAAATAGGAAACTGGAGGCCATGGTTAGGATGATCTGCATCAACTGTAGCCCAACCTAAAGCAGAAGGCATGGGTAGCAATTACTCATGTCCTTATCAACTCTTGGTTAGATTACAGCAATGTATCTTGAAGACTATCTAGAATTAGCAATCAGTTAAGAACGCAACAGCCTATTCTCTGGTGGCTGAGAGTCACTAGAATAATATGAAACCGATGTTGTGAGTGCTACAATTGCCAATAGACTTCCAAGGGTAAATTGAAATGTTGGTTTTTTCTTATAAAGAACTATATGGTTGGTATCAGTGCCTTCAGGATTGCATGAGACATGCAGGGTCAACCATCTAGTGAGTGCTTGCTTCCCTTCCAGGGATGTTAGATATCAGGAAAAAGAACTAGAAATATTTTTCTGTATGTGCTCAATCTCTGTGCAATTGCCATTCCATGGAATGTGAATGGCACCTTCTCTGCATTCTGAAAGGTACTCAAAACAATTGTTTCAATCAACATTCAGTCTGTGATGTCACTTACAGTGGAGCATTAGAGCAATTGTACTTTATATTACAACTGAAGATAAAATTACATGGTTCTTAGATTTTTATAAGTATATAAACAGCCAAGAGCCCAATTGGAACTAATGCTATACAAATACTGTAATAGATGATGACACAATTACATATATTTCTGCATCAGAATAATTCATGTCTCAAATATCTGAGAGAGATGCTGTGAAAGAAAGAAGAAACTTTCTAGTGACAGCATAATTTGGTTCTCTTTCCCTGTCAAGGCTCTTCCTGTCATTAGATCCTTGGGGAAGCTACATCATTATTTTAATTAAGGCAGATCCTATAATCTTGCAAGTGTCAGAAAACCTCCTGAAGCCCATAATATGACTAATGCAAGCAGAGGCAATGATAATGCTATACTGTTCTACACTCAAGAGAGGGCTGATGAAGAATGGAGAATCGCAAGCAGTGTATCAAGCAGTTATGGTTAAGAAAGTTCTTAGAGTAGGTACATGCCACATTTTGGTAGAAGATATTCCTATCTGAAATAACATATTTGAAAAGATGTCCAGACCAGCTCCAGTTTCTAAACTCTTAAAGGGAGAACCAGAGATCTTGCAGTTGTCCATCAACATTGACCCCTGGCAGTAGATTTAGCATTCACGCAAGTCATCTGGCCATTATGATAAGATGTATTTACATAATACTTTATGTAAATAATTTCTAGATTTCCAGGAATATATACCTTGCATCATTTTTAAGCAAGTGTATGATTATTTTGCCTTAAAAATGTAATGGATCATATCATAGTATATCTTCTGTTTCTTTTTCCCCCACTATGTAACCGTGAGTAGATGGAAAACAGCAGAAAAACCTTGGCAAAATGTTAATTTAAGAAACTGTTCCATCTTCCTATTTTTTTTTAAAAAAAGCTTTCTGATCTTCCTTGAGGAATTAACCATAATGCATCCCAGAGTTTACAGAACTGCGTGAGTTGGCATGCTTATCAATGTTACATGGGATAGTATAAAGTTCCTGCCTTGAACAGGGGGTTAGACTAGAAGACCTCTGAGGTCCCTTTCAGTCCTATGATTCTATAATTCAAATGTATCATGGTATCTAAAAACCAAGTTGGGAGCATTTACTCATAAGAAAACGATAATGAATCCTCATGAACACATTCTAGGTCAATCAGCCAACGGATACCATGTATAATCATGTTGCTGCCATTCTTTGTAATCCTTTCCTTTTTCCATCCCTCTGTAAGCTTTAGTAAAATATAGAAAGATTATACAGACAACAAGCCCATCAAAAGAGAAAATCTTTTTTTCCCCCGCCCAGTTATTTTCATAACTGAACCATAATGTATTGTGCAAAGTATCCGTTATTCTTCTTCATTATTTTCTATGCTTTGATTCTTGGAATTTTCTACTAAGAGCATTGGTTGGAGGAATTTTAGAATAAAATCTGGTACTGGCCATGAAATTCAAATTCAAAATTTATTTCATGTTAAAATACCTGAACAGTCAAACTGATAAATACGTGCTATGCACATTAATCCTGTGTGTGTTTAATGTGCATGTTTATGTGTGCGTGTTTATTCAGAAGTCTCACTCTCAAAAATATTTAATCCTAACAAATGTATTGAGAAGAGGAACTAAATCATGCCATTCTATATGTACCTCCTCAGAAATAAGTCTTGCCAAGTTCCAAAAATTGTATTCTTTAGTTAATGGGTTTTAAAGACCTCGTGCAGGTTTATGCTTTTTATTATTAATTTTTTATACATTTAATTCTGATCATGTGTAATGGGTATGTATGAACAGGATATTGCTAGACATTTTGTTATTTGAGGTAATACAATACAATTAGTCTTCACAACACCTCAAGTACATATTCTCCAACTTGCATTGGTATCTGAAGTTTAAAAAAACACCTCTTATTCCTTTGTAATAATAAAATAAAAACATGTTAGCACAAAGTGGCAGCTGCATGTTGCCTACTTGTAGGATAATTCTCTCAATCATACTCTGAGGAACAACTTCTCCTTGAAAGCTATTATATTGTTAATACTCTTGTCAACTTTTGAATGCTGTGTGGCCATCTTTCACCACCTTTCAAAGCTTTCACATGAGCAAATGACCAACTGCTCATGCGTTCACTTCAAGGAATTTCATGAAATCTAGGAAATTTTAGTGTTGGCTAAACTTTGTTAGAAGATATTATTATCAAAAGCATAAGAAGATCTCTGAGGGATCAGGCCAACCTCATCCCATCCAGCATTCTGTTGCCATACAGGACAACCAGTGTCTATGGGAAACTCACAGCAGAACATGAGTACAATATCACCTCCTACTCATATTCCTAACCAACTGGTATGAGGAGTTTACTCCTCTGAAACTGAAGGTAGCAAATAGCAATCAGTCGTATCAACCATCCGGAGAAGCTACTAATATTCTTATTCTTTGTGAAGGTGTCCTTCCCTTTTTAGCCATCCAAAGTGCTGGCCATTGCTATAGTTTCTGACTGCAACCATAATTAACGTCTGAATTACGTCTTCTTTTCTCCATCCTGCATCTCCTGCCATTCAGCTTGATGATATGATTCTGAATGTTATCCCTGCAAGATACATTGGTGGGAGGAAAAAAAAACCCAACATTGTCCTATCCCCATATCATCCCAATGTGAATATTGCAGATGTGCCCCCTTTTTAAAAATTCTAAATTTTTTAAAAAACAAAGGGATCGTGTCAAAAACAACTAACCAAGGAATTGTTGCACGAGGAGAAAAAAGGAGTGATGATACTCACCTGAGAAGAACTGGCTAATGGAGTGAGGCAGAAGAGTTAGGAAAGCCAGTGGGCTGGCAAAGGAAGTTGAGAGGGCAGCAGAAATATAAGCCACCCCAGCCACCAGGGAATCAAGGCAAGCCAAGGAGGTATACAGACAGAACATGATGAAGTTCCGCATATTACTATTCCCAATGCAGTTCCCTGTGAAGAAACAGTGGTGGTCATGCCTCTGGGTGGTCCGGGCACACAGTCTACAGAAGTGAGTGCCAGGCAGGGCTGAAGCAGGGGACCTGTTTCCATCTGGCCACTCAGCCACCCCTTTGGCTCCTCTAGCCAAATCTGGGCCCTTCCCCAGGTCCTCCTCAGGAGAGTTCTGTATTACCAGGATGTAGTTGCCCAAAGCATTAGCTGAGAGGTATAGAAAGAGAGCCCCATGCAGCAGAGCAGAGGAGAAAAGTGGGGTGGTGGAAGGGTCTTTGAACATGCTTGGAATGAAGAGGAAGAGCTGGAGGACGAAGGTCACTAAGGAGATACAGAGGAAGTAGGCTGGAGCGACCACATTGAGAAACCTGAGCACTAGCATTGTGGATTACATTCCTGCAGGGGAGAGCAAGAAGAGAACATGCATTACCACCAGCAACCTCATCCCTCCCATTGCTCTTCCCCAGTCATGTCAGGTTCCACACCTCCTTTGCCAGTTCACTGTTGGGAAGGCAACCCCCCTCCCACAGCCCCTTATTCTCCTTCCCCTCTACTTGGAGGCAATCCCCTCTCCTCCTTGCCCTCCTGCTAAGCTGGGGTGCAAAGAGATCCTCTCCAAGGGAAGGAGATCTCTCCGCTGTACTTTAGAGATGGCCCTGGAGCCTCGGATATGATTATAGAGTTTGATGGGTAACACTGGCTCCTCCTCTGTCTCTGCCTACTTTCCTGGCAGCCTAGACTTCCTGGCTTGAGTTCTCTCCACAATTGCCTGGAAATGTAATCCATTGACTAGTGAGCTTACTTTAAGTCGAGACATGGGGGATTCATTTCAAAGTCTGCAGTTCCAGAGTCCCTCTTCTGTACAGGATGTCCTTCATACTATTACTAATGATTGTGCAATATTATTGAATAATAGTGGGGAGTTGAGGATTATTCTAATCGGCTGCAATGGAGATCACGAACAATGCTCTAATTTAGCATTGAAAGCCACAAATCTTCTCAGCTGCTGTCTGGACATACACATAATTAGGAAATGCTGCAAACAGCTGCTGAAGTGCTGCCCAGCCTCCAGCAGTGCACTGGGAAGGAACTCCGCCACACAGCCAAAAGCTCTTGCTTTCTTCTCTCTGTCTAGCTGGTGTGACTGTGCAGTCAGTTCACATTATAAAATGAAGCTACCAAACATTCAGGTCCAGACACCCAAACATGGATGCTTTCCTATGACTACTTCTCACCTCCTCCCCACCCTGCCTTTCGTACAGTGTCTCTAGGCTTCGTTCTCTGTTCCAAAACAAATCGATGTACGACACATACATAAAGCACTCTATGGCAAATCTTTAAAAGACAGGGTTGTTTTTTTAAAAAAAGAAAAAGAACGACTGCAGTAAAGAAATCAATACACAAAGCGTTCTGTTCCCTAGCAGCAGTCCTGATTTTCACACACACACACATACACACTCACTCACACACACAAACAGACACATGCCACCCATTCACTGTCTCTAGTGAAATGCAAACTTAGGAACTGCATTTCTCCAAGAAAAGGCTCTTATGGCTTTAATTCACGTAGCTTAAAACAGCAAAGAACTTTTCTGGGCCAGCACTTTGATCCTGATACCAAGTGACTTCCTTCTCCACTTCTGAACTCAGATTCGTCTGGTTACCTGTCTGCCAGGATTATTAAATAACCTTGGAATCCCCTTGCTAGTAGCCTTTATGGATTCCCCCACCCTAACGTACAGAGACGCACACACACATTTACACAGACTTACCTAGATGCCTGAAGCCAAGCAATAGGTGCTGTCCATTCAGCACCGTCCTCCTTATATGTCGTGGCGCCCCAGGCCAGCGGCTGCTTTTTTGTCAGCAGCAGCAAATGTGAAGAGCGGAAGGACTCAGAGAGCTCCCGTTAGAAGCATCGCCGTTGCCACCACTCTCCAATGCACAGGGCTCAGTGGGGGTCCTCCCTCTGCAGCCCCCACAGGTTCCTGCTTTGTCTTAACAGGGGAGCTGTCCTCCCCTTCAGCGCCCTGATGTGCGTTCACTTGAGGCGCGCCACAGGGAGCTGTCCCTTCAGCACCACCAACAGCCGCACTCTCGCTCCCTCGCTGGAGAGGCGGGGGTATGAACAGCGGTCTGTGAAAATCCGGAGGAGGTGCACCTCTACCTGGAGCCCTTCCAGGCAGCCTTCCTTGAACATGTAGCTGAGCCTAGAAACTCAGAAAGGCAATGACCTGTGGAATAAGGAAGAAAAGACAAGCATATCACTAGGAGTTCAACTACATTCTCTTCTGTTTCCCCCCAACATACATCCGTTTCAACCTCTTTTTTCCTATGAGGGGTGATCAGAGGCTGACGAAAAGCTTCAAGCAGGACATAAGGGCAATCACATTCCCGCAGGGTTGCCCTCCTTAAGTGCCATTTATTACTGAAAGCTTAGTTATGTTTGTCACTTGCTTTAGCACATGTTGTAAATGTCTTCCAGATTGCTTTGAAAAAATCAAAGGGATGAGTAATCATTTCTGGACCAAAATAATGACAAAGTTTGAGACTGTATTGTATAATTAAGTCAAATCCAATTTCTGCCTAATAGGGATTGATGGGCACTAAGATATTGTGTACCTGTACAAATGCTCCTTCTATGCTAATTCTAAATATTAGTCCATACTGGATCAGGCAGTGCATGAACTTGGCAGTCATGATGGAATTGGATAGGTCTGACTGCACAGAAAACCAATGACTGATTCAGAGACTTTTTTCTTTCTTTAACCTGAATTGAAGCATTCTGAATATGAATTGATACATTGCACAAATCTCTTAATTGGTGGTGCAGGCAATTATTGACTTGCCAGGTAGTTTTTACATATATCTTGAAATGGAAAACATGAGCATGCTTGGTGTAAAACTGGGTTTTGGTTGTGCTTGTGACATACTGAACAGTACTACTCTTACTATTAGCAAGGAATGCTGCATACACCACAGATATATAGTAGCTAAGTTGGGAGCCTAGCCTAGACCTTCTCTATATTTCTAGAAATCATGTATGTATTCAATGATCATGGCAGATTGATGAACAGCAGATTGATGACTATAGTGTATGAAACATTGCAGCTTGGAATATAAGGGGAGTAAATGTCAAAGAGGAGGAAATTAAAAATGAAAATGAAAAAGACATTGTGCGTCTGTGAAATTAAGAGAAAGGGAAAGAATGTAAAAGAGCTGAATAAAGGTTTACATGGAATGGAGTTGAGTGAAGTATGCAATTAAATATGAATAAAATGGCTAAACCTATATCAGAAAATGTTCAATTGCTATCAGCTGATGGTTGTGAGTATAAATTAAACTAGGAATCTATAAATTGGTGATGGCTGCTTATACTTAAATGGGATAGTACAAGAATTAAATATCAGTTCTGGTAAAAACTGTAACATTTAAAATGAATGTAATTAAGGTGGATGGAGGAGATAAACGTTCTTCTGAGACAGCTATAAATGGATGAATGGGAACAGAGAAACCTGGCCCATTTGTAGACCCAATACTGAATAAAAATTGTGATTTGTTTAAAAAACTTATGCTTGTTTTGAATTCATATTTATTTTATGTCTTTTCATTCTTACAAATGGAAAAGGAATTAAGATAAATCTGAAAGCATCAGAGAATTGATTGGACAATTAGAACAACAACAAAACCAAGAGAATTACTGGAGGATACAAGGGAGAATAGAAAAGAATGGGATAGGATAGGATAGGATAGGATAGGATAGGATAGGATAGAATTCTTTATTGGCCAAGTGTGATTAGACACACAAAGAATTTGTCTCTGTTGCATAAGCTCTCAGTGTACATACAACAATAGTGATAGATCATTATAGTCCTTGTAAAAATACATTCATCATAAAACATTAGATACAACATTTAGTGATAGTCACAGATATTAAATAAGCAATCAATATAAATCATACTAGGATACTAAGTAAACAATATAAATCATAAGACATAAACAACAAAGTTATAGTCATAAGATAAGGAGATAGGAAATAGTGAAGATTAAAATAATGATGATAATACTGCCTTTCTAGATAGTTTGACAGTATTGTGGGAATTAGCTGTTTAGCAGAGTGATGGCATGGAGGGAAAACTGTCCTTGTGTCTAGTTGTTCTGACGTGCAATGCCCTATAGTGTCGTTTTGAGAGTAGAAATTGAAACAGTTTATGTCCAGGATGTGAGGGGTCTGTAGATATCTTCACAGCCCTCTTTCTGGCTTGTGCAGTACACAGGTCCTCAATGGAAGGCAGATTAGTAGCAAGTATTTTTTCTGCAGTTCTAATTATCCATTGAAGTCTGTGTTTGTCTTGATTGGTTGCAGTGTCAAACCAGACAGTTATAGAGATGCAGATGACAGATTCAATAATTCATCTGTAGAACTTTATCAGCAGCTCCTGGGGCAACCTGAGCTTTCTGAGTTGGCACAGGAAGAACATTCTTTGTTGTGCTTTTTTGATGATATATTTGATGTTAGGTGTCCATTTTAAGTCTTGAGATATTATAGACATCTCTACAGATATTATAGAACCTAGAAACTTGAAGGTCTCTACTGTTGCTACTGTGTTGTCTAGCATTATGAGTGGTGATAATGTAGGAGGGCTTCTCCTAAAATCTACTATCATTTCTAGCAACAGGTGAATAAAGTTAAAAATAAAAGTGATGAGATTATTTCGAATGAGAAAATGCTGAAACGAACATTTTATATATTTGTATAGAAATGATGGTGATATGTTTTAAGAATGGAATTAAGATCAATGGTATAAATGTTATCCAAGTTCCCAGGTAAAAGTGTGGAAAGTACCACACTTACCCTATGGTAAGATGGGCAGCCAATACATTCTATAAATAAAATAAATAAATAAAAGTCATGCTTTTTTAGAAAAATTGTAAGGTTATTGTTATAGATTTTATAAATAAATAAACATTATAACATGGAAGATATTTACTTATGGAGTGGCTGGAAGACTTTTTGAATCTGTATAAAGACTACATCTATGCCTGCCCCATGAGTAAAACAATCCATTTATTTCGTTCATTCGAAACAAAGCATTAATAACTTCACAAGTGTTTGTTGAGTAAAATCCTGGTCCCATAAATGGTACAAGGAAGATTTCTTTCTCTCTTTTTCAATGTTTAACAAGAAATTTAATCTGAATATATTGCCTATCAAATTGGGGTTTGTGATCAATGGCTCTGATGGTTTTATTGCCATTTAGGGACTTTTTACCTCCTGAATTGCATGTGGTTCTGCACTAATTTAATAATAATTGGTCTTCAGTTTAATTTTTACTGTAAGAACCTACTGTGTTAGGACATTTTTGGGATATAATACCCGGTAGCTATTTGTACAACAATGCTCTTACAATCTTGATCATTTTGAGGCATTCTATGAATTTTAGATTTACAATCAAATGATCATTTCCTCAATCTCCATCTTTCATTATCTTTCTGCTATGCCTGACAATTGGAAGAATATTACTTTTGCTCCTCTATTTTTAATCATCAAATTCAAAAATCACCAGTTCCTTTTTTTTCCCATTTTCAGCAAAAAAATCCATATATATCTCAATGGTGTTCTAATCACTAATAAATGTACTTGTTGTCTTTCCTTAATAAAACAAATCAATTCACAAATTCTGCAAGTTCTGTCATCTTCACCCAGTATTCCTCCACTGTAGGTAATTCTGAGTCTTTCCATATTCATGCATATAATAATATTTCTTAGGATGTGGCTTAAAAGTTTTACCTTCTGTTGATAAGGAAGTCATTCAATATATGACTGATTTAAGAGAAATTAAAAACAGTGAACAGATATTTATTTACTCATTTTATTTTCATTTTATTTCCATAAGACGCAGGTGCCTCAGTGGCTTAAACATTCTGGAGAAGATCTGTGGCCTGTTGGTTCAGGTCCTAGCACCGCATGACAGTTCAAGTCACTTGCCTCAGCTGCTGCTAACCTTGTAATTCAAAAGCATGCTACATGCAAGTAGATAAATAGGTATCACTTCAGTGGGAAAAATAATGGTGCTTTGTGCATAAGTAAGAACCCAACCGGTGTCAAACCTGTCTGAATGCAACATCTGACATTGAGATGACATTGGTGGAGGAAAAAAGCCCCAGTCTGATGCTGCAGACTGTTTAGCCATTCTGGGTGAAGTGCTAGTTCACCCCCTGTGATGCACTTCTAAGCGCATTTGGTTCATGCATCAACATGAACCAAATGGACTGGCAGTTTTAGGCAGCCAAACAACTACTCTGTATTAACACTGTAGTCTCCTGGCTACCATTGTCATACACCAGGCGTATCAAACTGGCAGCCTGCAGGCTGGATGCGTCATGTGTAGGCCACGCCCACCCCAGCTCTGCGAATGGAGAAAATGTCACAAAAGTCACGTGACTGCAAAGTGACGCAATGAGTTTGACATCCATGTCGTACACTAAATAATATTTCCACAGTCTTCTCTCTTGCTCTCTCTCTCTCCCCCTCTCCCTCTCCCCCTCCCTCTCTCTAATATACAGCAAATACTCACCAAGATGAACATTCATATAAATCATATATGCTATACATACAACTTTAGAAAACTAACACACACAAACATTCTGTAGAAATTATAATAAAACCTTTTGCCAACATATTTGCACATCTGTGCTCATACATCATTCTGGATAAGGTCATGGTAGCAGACAAAAATACCTCTCTTACCTTGCAAAAGAAATATCTATCCTAATAGTTCAAAATAATTCTGAATTAAATGATGATCTAAATCACAAAACAAAAGTGGCAGTAGCTCTAGTCTTTCATCCTATCCTTTTGACTAAAAATTCTCCAAAATATGTCTTTCTAGGATTTCTCTACATCTCCATGTAACTTCCTCTTATGGCAACATTTTCAGTATGTTTCAATTTTACATATCTTTTCTCATGTAAGTTTCATTATTTCTATGACTATATTACCATAAAATGAATGACTGCTTGTTGTTCTTGTCAAATAACTGAAAATTGTTCTTCTCCTATGCAACATAGGATGAGACTCTGCGTGTTGCTTTATTATTTATTTATTAAAATTTATACCCTCTCATTTTCCAAGACAGCATGTGGCTAATATAATAGAATGAAAATATCAGCTTAAATATTAAAATGTGGTTAAAATTACATGAGTGCTGCTGCATGAACCTATATTCCAAACACTCTACTAAAGACCAGGGTCTTTATGAAATTGTTACTAAGAAGAAATTTCTTCTGATTTTGATGGAGTTTGCTCCCAAGTGAGCTTTAATTTTATTTTATTTTGGTGAATAATCTATAAACTGTTTAAGCTTATCTTCAAGATATTTAATCAGATTATATGTATTCTGAATCTTTCCCAGATTGTCAATGGCTGTATTTTGTTTTCATTGTAATAATTATTATGAAGACTTTATATACAATCTGTTTGGAATGAATGCTTATCAGAGCAAGGAGAGCAACAATTCAATAAATTATAGGAGATAGGTATTTTAAGAAAGCAAATATATTCCTGGTAGTTACTGGAGCAGAAATATGCATAATTATACTTATCGTTCTGCTTATATAAACAAGGCAACAAAATGATTTGGGCTTGCAACTTTTCATGGAAAATTTCTGCTAATAAACACATTTATGAAGCTTTATAATGAACTCCAACAGAGTGTTGAATATTCAGCACCCAATAGATGATCTTTCATTTTCAGCTTCAAAATGGAAATGACCAATTGCAAAAGATAAAATATTAATTTCCATTTAACTCTTTCTCCCCAAAGATCTCCTTATAAAACCATCTTCACTTAGATAAATCTACAGTAAAACTCTACTCTTCTTTCATAAAGCGGAATCACAAGCTACAAATAAACTCATGTGATAAAACTTCACCAGCAGTTTCTTCTTGGAACAAGTAATTTGCAGGGAGGGATGCTTAAACCTTCCCACATTTTTTTTAACTTGTATATATTTTTTCATTTGAATGCTCCATCTTTTGTCTGGAGCTGTACCACTGAGGGAAAATAAGTAGTAAAACAGGAGGCAGTTGAATGATTAAATCCCTTTCCCTTTAATTCTCTTTTTCAAATATCATAGATCCCAAAATATTTTTCTCTAAAAAACCCCCAAACACAATGGTTACACTAATAAATTCTGCATCAGTCTCAGCCAATTCAGAGGCTGTCTATAATGGCTGCTGTCCTTTAATTACAACAAAATTTTAATTTCTTAATCCAAAGCCATGGGCAGCATTAACTAATTTTATGATGTCTTGGAGCACCTGACAGTTGGACACCTGATATTTCAGACTTGTGGGGACTACATTTTTACTAATAACTCAGGCACTGAGTAAAAAGAGTGTTCTTCTTTGATGAAGGATATAGAAAAGCAGCCCTTTGAAGCTGCCACGTGAAGCTTCTAAAGCTTCTGAAATGAAAGTATAACAAAACTATTTTGCCTATTTTTGGAAGCCTTCTCCAGCCATTATTTTGTGTAGATTATGGAACACCAAAAGCTACTGGAGGACAAGTTTTCAGATAGTTATGAAAGAACTAGAAGATATTTCTTCACATGCTCAGTGTGTAGATAGAGGCCTTTGAGGGCTATTGCAAAGTGCTTTGTGTAGGCAAATGGTGCTTTTCAACTGGATGAGAACGATATTTCCCTTAGTGAGCAAGACACCCTGCTGAAATCAGTCCAAGCCATGTGGCATAGGCCTAGCACAGACTAAAATCAAAACTGCTGGAAACTGCTTAATAAACACACAGTATACTTGGATGTAAAGCATTATGAGTCCAAGAATCTATTTTGAATATCAAGATAGAACTCACAATCTTTCCCTACAATAAGCTACTCCTGATTAACCAAGCTTTCTTCATTCCACCATATATATTTTAAAACCACATTACACAAAGACTAAAATGTGTAAATGAGTTTATAGTCAATAATCTACTGTAGTAGCATACCAAACTCTCATGTGCTACTTCATTTATAAATACTGCACACATTTGACAGTTTTAACTTTGTAAGCAGGTTTGTCATTTACTTTTCAGCTTTTACAGTTGAAGGAAACAAATGTATAGAACTTACCTTAGGCACAGGAAAAAAAAGATTTACATACGAGTTTACACTTCCGGTTCAGTCTCTGCTAAGCTATTTGTTCTGGTGTATGAAAATTAATAGATAACTGATAATCTTAAAAGTACAGTATCTGTTGTACTTAGAGATTAAAAAAAAGCTTAAGAGCTGCAAAGCCATGCACTAGCTTAAATGATAATTCTAATTACGCTTCTGAGTACTTATAGATGCAAGCTATTCCAATCATGTCAACATGGTTCAATATGTTTCTCCATCAACCTTTATAGGAAATTGTTGGAGAAATAATTCAGAGGTTTATTGCTCCTTGATGTCTAACTCCAAAGAGCTGTTGATACCCTTGGATGTTGTGTAAGTTCAAAAATGAACTGAATGAGAAGCAGCCAAAATTTCAGTCCAAACATGATGTAGATAAGGAGGAACTTAAAACCAAGTTTTAAAACAAAGTGTAGTGTTTCCCTAATTTGGGGTTAAGTTTCACTTCCCGTGAAAGAATACTCCACTGTGTAGATGTGTTTCTTGATAATCAGTTGCAACTGGATCTTTATTTGATAACTGTGGTAAGATTGCATATGCCTAATTAAAGGTGGTGTGCCAACCATGACCATCTCTGAGGTTGCATTTGGCAACATTATACACATCTTTATTATAGTCCAACAACTGCAATACCTCTACGGAACACTACCCTTTAAAAATGTTGAGATGTTTTGGTTGGTATAAACTACAGCAGCCAGGCTTTTATTGAAAGATATATGCTGCTTGTCAATAGCTGCCGAGATACTATTTAAGAGGTTGGCAGTATTAATCTTTAAAATTCTAAATAGCCTCTGCCTTGACTATCTGAGGACCTGTTCCTACCATTAGGAAACTGTTCAGCTTTTAAGAACTGGAAGAGGGCCCCTCCGGAATGCGCTCCCACAAATTTAAGGCTCGTTTATCTGACAAAAAAGATAGCTTCTTTATGTCCTTGTGTAGAATGCCATTCCCTAGGAAAGCTGCTACTTCTGCCTTTGGTCAAGCAACAACACACATCCCTTTCATCAGATTGTTCATGTTAATTCACAACACCATTATTTTAATTGTATCTCTTTATGTTTTTAATTACCTATATTTTGATTTTTTGCTAGCTAAATTGTCTGCTCAGCTGACTAGAAGGCTATACATCAAATCGATTCATTCTAATTCACCATTAGAATGTACAAATTATGGGACTTCCGGTTGACGTCGCGGCAAGAACAGCTTGGAAATTAGCTGGCTCTGCTGAGCCCTGCAAAATCCAGCCGGCAACTGCTGTCGGGAGACCCTATGGGGTCAAAGCCATTTTGTAGGGGTGGCAAAGAAGGAGAGGTGCTTCATAGACAATGAGGAATTTGCAATTTCCTCCTCTGGTCAGAAGTAAGCTCTCCTCCTCTGGTCAGAAGTAAGCAGGGATGTAGGCCATTTTTTGGCTGCCACAAGCTGGACAAAGATTTGTGCTGGAGTGGCGTGTGACAGAACATTGAGACTGGGTGAGATAATATTCAATTTCTACCTTAAAGATTTGACTTAAGAATAAGAATTTTGAAAATAACCTCCAAGCGCTAAGAAAGCAGCAACCAGACACATGGAGAAGACTTGAGACTGAAAACTAAGAGGCAAAAGAATGCTTGAAGAAAGCTTTAAAATATAGAAAGCCTCAACAAGAATTAAATAATTGGAAGATTGATCCTTGGGAAGAACTGTCTTTGTTATTCATATTCTTAAATCCCCGGAATTTATCGGAAAATCAGTTGTTTTTGACAGACTGTTTAATCTTGGAGTCTGGAAAGAGTGCCATCTACTGGAAGAAGAGGAACACTACAGCATGGGAACGGGCAATAGAAGAAAATAAACAGACCATGAACCTGACCTTGACTTTATCTTTGAAGGCAGATTTGGATACTTTGAAATACTGAATGAGCTTTACCCTCCCTTCTTCTTGAAGACTTTAAAGATGAACTAAATTGTTAACAACTAAATTCTATTGAGACTGAATATTGGATTGAGGAGACTGAAAAGATTGGAGAAAACATAATGAATTAATTTGGATTTGAACTACCAATGCTGTTTGACAGGACACCATATGAGGCAAAAGAAGAAAAGTGATAGAAGAAAAGAGAAAAGAAGGAAAATTAAATAAGATT
>JANHFL010008677.1:274651-313869 GCA_032468155.1 Oxyrhabdium leporinum
GTAATGGTTTTCCCAAATTTGCTTTTTTTTTTTCAAGAGGCAACTGGACTGTCCGGTTTTTCTTTGAAGATGTTTTGCGTCTCTTTCAAGAAGCATTTCCATCATCCAGTCAGAGCTGAAGAAGCTTCTTGGGTGAGAAGCAAAGTGTCTTCCAAGAAAAACAAGAAAGTCCGGTTGCCTCTTGAAAAAGCACCTCTGGGACTTTCAGCAGGGAAGCAAATCGGGGGAAAATTGGACAGCCAGTTTGGGTGTTGAATCAATGTAAAGTTGGTTGACTTTTAAGATGGATGGGCTTCAACTCCCAGGATTCCCAGCCAACTAAAGTTGAGAAACATGGTGTAAAAATGGTGGTTTCTATCACGATGCACAATTTTCATTGCAGTCTAAAAGTTTTTGGGGGCATTCGGGTTTTGGGGGGGTGAAATAAATGCCCCAAATCCCATCCAAGCCACTGTTTTACTCTTGGCTTCTAACCAGAGGAGTGTTTCTTAACCTTGGTGGTTTTAAGATGTGTAGACTTCAACTCCCAGAATTCCCTAGCCAGAATGGGTTAAGATTAGGTTAAGCTGGGGAATTTGGGGAGTTGAAGTCCGCACATCCTAAAGTTGCGAAGTCTGAGAAACGTCGAGTTAGGGTGCGAATTCAGGTTGGTTAAAGAGGCTTATAAGAAGAGACATCACACTGCGTCATTCTCCGTTGCACGGAGGTTGCACAGGCGTGAGGATGCGCAGGATGGGACTAAGGTGCAAAAAATAGGCTATGCTTCCTTTGCATGATGCAGTGGAGACAGATTTCTTAATTCCCATTGTTTCTGGGATGACATCATGGCTTTCCTTCTGGGGCGGGGTCTAAATTTCTGAATGCAGCTTTGGACAGGGGAGAAGGGTCCTCCCCATCCCGACACCCGTTGTCAGGTCTGCCATGCATCCTGCCATCAAAGGCTGAGGGGAGAGGAGGGGACATGTTTTGTGCCAGCAATCAAGGCCGTACACCCTGAGAAAGAGCGTGAACATCTCAGCGTTCCCAAAACATCTAGGCAGACTCTTGTTGGCAGAAGATGGGCTGGTCGTGGGAAGAAGGCTGGGATGTGGAGGAAACTCTCTGTATTGTTTTGAGCGTGGAAAACTCGGTTCCAGACTGACTTTCCTGCAGCCAGCATCTTTTAGCGAAAGAACCTATCACGTCAACCAAATGGAGTCCAGGGTCTTTCTTTCCTAAGGGATCGGACTGGGGCAGGTCTGACACCAGTATCTGCACTGTGATAAGACTGCGAGTGTGGCAATCGTTGGAGGGACCCCACCCCAGGAGCTCTTTTTCTTTTTTCTTTTTTTTCCCCTTTTCGATAGGTGGGGGAGGCCCGAGCACTGTATAACATCGGCAATGTCTACCATGCCAAAGGCAAGGAGGCGTTGTGGACCCTGCCCCAAGAGGAACCAGACCAGCTGCCCCAGGAGATTCAAGAGGCTCTGCGAAAGGCATCTGAATTTTACAAGTGAGTGGGGGGTCTTCTCCAGGTCGAGAGGCGTGGGGGTCCACACAAGGCCCCACAATATTCAGGGTGGCCCTTGTGTGCTCACAATCTTTCCAGGAACTCTCCCGGGTTGCGAAGAGAGCCGAGCAAAGCTTGGTGCTTCTCAAACTTTTCCCTTCGTTACCCAAAATCGGAAAGTCTTATCCCACTTCAAGGATCGGTCATAAGTCCTTTCCTCCAGCGTGGTCATAACTTTGAATGGTCATGGAAAGAATGGTCCTCACTCGAGGACTACCTGTATTATAAAAAGAATATCATTGAGTGATTTTTATGTCATTTCAGCACACTATCGTTTGGAATACTTTGGGAAAATTTGGACTATATCTAGATACCTTTAAGTCCGTTTACATGACCCTGTTTGGGATAGGTACTGGGTTTTGTCAGGGTAATGATAATGTAATAGCTGACCGGCTGCTGTAAGATTGTAATACTGTATTGTTGTAACAATGATGCAATGGTAGCAATGAGTCAGCAGGGTTATTGGACTGCTACCACTTTAAGAGGCTGTAATATATGAGAGACCTTATGGGGGCATATCTCTCTCTCCATGTATGCTTCCGTGGTGTAGTGATTACTGATTGCTGTTTGTCCAAGGCCTGTATAAAAGTACTTGTATGTATATATGTTTTTCAGGATAAAAATCACTATATGTAAATACAAACTCATGTGCTGTATTTGCTCCTGGGTTATCTCACCTAGTCACACTGTGTGCACTCTGATAAATCCTTTTAATTTAGGAATAAATCATTGCCTTAGAAATGCATTTAGTGTTGGACACTGTTGGAAGTTGTTTTTGGTTGATTAAAAAAAAACTAAAAACAACCTCTGGCATTCCAGATATGATTTTATAATATGCTGGCCTTTGACCACAATAAAGGTTTGGTATGTTGGTTTCATTTCATTTTGTTTCATTTGATTTGATAGTTATAGAAAACTTGTTCTGTACATTGGAAGCTGCTGCCTATCAACATGGTTCTGGATGTACCAATGATCAGAGTCAGTATCAGATAGGGGTTTTTTATTATTAGTTTGTTTAGACTGGAAGTACATCTGATAAAAATGAGAGGATTTTATTCTGGATGCTAGTTTTAGTTTACTTTGTTTTACTAATATCCTGCCTTTCTTTTGGTAGCTTAAGCTTATATTTCTTCCTCCAATTTTTCCCACAGTAACCCTGCAAAGTAGATTGACCAGAGAAAGTGTCTGGCCCGAAGATCCCTAGTGAACTATTGGCTGGGGGTGGATTCCAGTTGAGTCTCCAAGATCCTAGTCAACATCTTAACCCTTTCATCACATTTGCTCTCTTTCATTACTGATTTATTGTTAAGCTAGCTTCAATGTACAGGTAGTTCTTGACTTACGATCACAATTGAGCCCAAAATTTCTGTTGCTGAGCAAAACAGTTGTTAAGTGAATTTTGCCATGTTACGACCTTCCTTGCCACAGTTGTTAAGTGAATCACTGCAGTTAACCTAGCAACATAATTGTTAAGTGAATCTGGCTTACTAATTGGCTTTGCTGGTCAGAAGGTCTCAAAAGCTGATCACTTGAGCCCCAGGACACTGCAACCATCCAAAACATGAGTCCATTGCCAAGTGTTTGAATTTTAACCATGTGAACATGAAGTTGCTACAATGGTTGTAATTGTGAAAAATGGTCATAAATCACTTTTTTCAGTGTAACTTTGGTCATTAAGCGAACTGTTGTAAGTCGAGGACTACTTATTTTTATATATGATCACTCTTCTTATATGGAGTCTGACTGTATGGGCTTCAAAGACAAGTAAAAAATAGGTTAACTAAAGTGGGGAGAAGAAACTTCTTCCTTTGGACGTAGCTGGGATTTCAAAACAAACATTCTTACTTGGAATTATAAATATGGAGTGTTTGGAGCACTCCTGGAGCATTGAAATAGATTTCTAATATATGTGGATGAAAACATGGTTGATAAATTGGCATTCTATTTCTTCTCAAAGGTTTAGCAATAGCACTTAGACTTATATACCGCTTCACAGTGCTTTGCAGCCCTCTCAAAGTGGTTTACAGAGTCAGCATATTGCCCCCAACAATCTGGGTCTTCAGTTTATTGACCTCGGAAAGATGGAAGGCTGAGTCAACCTTGAGCCGGTGAAAATCGAACTGTGAACTTCTGACAGCTGGCGGTCAGCAGAAGTAGCCTGCAGTACTGCATTCTAACCACTGTGCCGCCATGACTCTTAGCATCCAGTCTTAAGAATTATTTTTATTAACAAAAGAAAGGAGAAAAGAAGCCAAGTCTGAATGTGGTGAGCCATTGTAGCTGATACCAGATGCCAAATGCTGACTCTTCAACCTAAGCCTCCATTGACTGAACAGTGATGGACTAGAGTTTGGGACCTGTTTTGATCTTTTAATCTTGTTTTAATGTTACTGTAGGCACTGTGATTCATTACACTGTGGTTCATTACAACCAGCACTTGGCAACTAGGCCAAATGTCACTTTTTAATCCAACACCCTACCTCTTATTGGGTGAATGGGTGGGCCACAAAGTCTACATTAGAATCTAGGGAAAGAGCCACAGCTCAGAATGAACCGCATCCTTTATATAAGTCCTACGATCGATCACAACTGAACCCAAAATTTATGTTGTTAAGTGAAAAATTGGTTAAGTGAGTTTTTGCCCCGTTTTACGACTTTTCTTGTCACATTTGTTAAGTGAATCACTGTAGTTCTTAAATTAGTAAAATGGTTGTTAAGTGAATCTGGTTTCCCAGTTGACTTTGCTTGTCAGAAGCTCGCAAAAGGAGATCATGTGACCCCGGGACACTGCAACCGTCATAAGTATGAACTAATTTCCAAGCATCCGAAGGTAAATCACGTGACCATGGGGAGGCTGCAACGGTCATAAGTGTAAAAAATGGTCATAAGTCACTTTTTTCAGTGCTGTTGTAACTTTAAACTGTCACTAAATGAACTGTTGTAAGTCAAGGACTACCTGTGTAACAAAAGGTATCAATTTCACTTCCCAATCCCTGTTGCTAAGGCTGAGTTAGACCAGAGACTGAAATCTCGGAAATTCCTGCCAGTTGCTTTACACAGTGCTCAGCTAAACGGAGCCGTAATCTTGACTCACTAAAGCAGTGAGGACCTCTAAGAGCGTATTTGGATAATTTTACATTATAAAAACTTAGCAAATGCCAAGACCCCCTTTGAGCTTGTGGGTTCAGGCTTTCCTGCCCCCCTGCCTCAAGGTAGCCTACAGTATATGCTCAGGAAACAAATGGGTTCATTTGGAGAAACACTCACATGTATCCATAAATCCTGCTTTTCTGGATCGGATTAAAGGCTTTCCTGATCCATCAGTCAGAGACAGATAGCAAGACACATGTTGCCTTTGTCTTTACGTTTATCACTAACTACAGGAAAACTCTGAGCAATTGAGCACAATGAGGCTGGTTACCCAAACCTCCTTACAATGTAAATGAAGAAATCTATGCCCAATTGTAGCCCTTTCTCATTAGCATAAAAGCAAAGACTATCCTTCACTTTTAGCTTCCTAGAGAGAACCTGTGACCAGAGATTTGCATGTGACTTTTGGGCCAAATTTAATGTGGCCCTAAGAAGAGTGAGAGATGGAATAGCATATAGAGCAGGAGTGTCAAATACTAATAAAGATAGATAGACAGGCAGACAGACAGACAGATAGAGAGAGATAATGTCTGTTTGGTTGGCTTTGTTTACACAGCTGGAAAAAATGTTCATTAAATAATAAATAATCCACAATGAAATTAACACTGATGATTGATAAAAGCAAAAATATGTTGCTTTCTGAAACACAGTAAGCTATTCAAATGCTCTGACTGAAATTTCTGATCTGTCTATGATCCTGTTCCTTAACATGTTCGGTGCACCCTCTCACACCAGGAAGCAGGAACAAATGGCATGTTCCTCCTGCATGCCTGCATGGCAATCACATGCTGGTGCAGCACCTGTGAATCAGGCAAGGCTGCAGGCTTTGGGCTTCAGCAGCACCATTCATTCTTTTGGTCTGATGGGCTGTGCAGAAGAACTCAGTGGGCCCTACAGGTTTCAAACCCCTGACACAGACGGAATCCTATAATCTATCTACCCAAGGTCCTTTTGTTGATGCAGGCAGAAATGCCAGTTGGTGGTCCTAACTTCACCACCTTATTTGAATCTAATGCTAAAGCTCCTGCTATCCATGCAAAGTTTCCTTCAGCATCTCAAAGGGCAGGACAGGCATTCCAAGTGAACGGAGATTCATTGCAGCCATGCATTTCTAATATGGCCTAATATCATTTCCTTGAGATCTGAACTCTTCATGCACCACCTGTTCCAAGGGGGAGGGGAAGTTGTTTATGACTTAGGAGGGAATACGTAAACCTTACTCTGATCCCTGGCAGGAATAGAGATTTATGAATTTGCACAGGTGCCGCAGGAGCAGCAAGATTTTGCACCACCGAGCATTTAATGAAGTGATAAGGATTGTCTGTGTTCTCCGTGCTTGCTAAGGGGTCTGGAACAGAGCGTGCTCTTTGGAGTTGCACGTTCGGCTTATGGGCTGAGCTTGTTGCTCTGTTTTTCCATTCTTGGGGGAAAAAATAGCTTTTTTCACTTTTGCTGGAACCTACATATGATTGAATCAAGCAGGCAAGCAGAGATGACAACTCAGCTGGGTTGCTTCTTGGCAGGCTATAAAAAGAGGAAAGGCACCAAATGTTATTCTGAATACATTTAGCGCGTTGTTCAAAGAAGCCAAAAGTACCTGGAAGCATGACAGGGCTTCAGAGAAGATGGCTGGGTTGCTGGAGAACAGGACACAGCTACTGTGGTCAAAAGTGAGGCTTTTAAAAAGTAGCCGTCCAGTAGCCAAGATATTGTTTCATATTTAAAGGGTAACTATATGAGTAGTACACTATATCCAGCTTCTATGCAGCAGGAAGGAATTAGCTTAGTGCAAAAGATTATTAAGTTGAAGTCATGTGTATAACAGAACAAAAAAGCATGAAGAAATAAATTAACAGGCTCATGTACCGATAGATGTTCTAATTCTCAATATTTTACCCGGGAGATAGGAAGGATAGAAGAAAATGGAATTAACCTCATCATCTTCTGAAGTCCCTGGCCGTTGCCATTCTACTGAGTCACGTATCACAGCAATGTTATAGCTGCATGTACTTGTTCATCACACCTGCCCTGAACCCAGAAGTTGCTTTTCCCATTACCAAAGTTAAAGCAAGATTTAGTTGCCATACATTAAAATAGCCATTAAAAATGATGTAGTGCTTAAAAAGTGCAATACTTTCAGCCTGAAATTGAATGCTGGCTCAATATTGCTGCTGTTGCATTAGGAAGAATGATGTGAGGATACCTGGGGACAGTGCCAGCCTCCCTGGAACGGAGCCACAAATTATAAGTAATCCTTTCATGAGTTAGCAAAAGCAGGCAAGAGACCATCTCTTGAACTGGTTGAAAGCTGCAGTGTCACCATCATTAAAGGCCAAAGGGTGAGGGGGACCGGAGGAAAGACAGGAAACAAAGAGCATTTTGAGCTATAAATGAGGAAGCAGATCCACAGCCAAATGAGATACATTGCTGACGTGCATGTCCTGTCTCTTGAATGCTTAGAGCAGGGGTGTCAAACTCTATCTCATTGAGGGCCACATCAGGGTTTTGTTTGACCTCTGGAGGACCAGGAGGGGCGTGGCCAGGAGGCACGGCCAGCTCGACGTCACTCGTGTTGGGGGTACCTGTGGAGGTCCAAGTGCTCTGCCAGTGGAAATGGATTTCTGAGCTCCGTTTTCACATGTGACGGCCTCCTGCAACCCTCTGCCAGCAAAAACAGAGCTCAGGAGGGCTGCAGGCAGTCCTCCCGAGCTCTGTTTCTGCTGGCAGAGGCACCATAGGTGTCACTGTTTCCAGAGCAGCCCCACAGGCCAAATCTAAGCACCTTGTGTGCTGGATGCAGCCCACAGGCCTTGAATTTAACACCCCTGTTTGTGAGCTACAGTCATGGAGCTGCAATCTCTGACAAACACTTTATGTTCCTGCTGATTTCAATAAGAGATTTTGATGCAGATTACTGTACCTCCTCCTACCACTAAAAGCAATTGGAATGCACTACATGACTTAAACTTACTACCTAAATAAATAAATAAAAGGGGGGATTTGATCAAGCCTCACAATCCCAAGTATTATTGTAATAGGAGGGTGCATCAGAGTTCTTGATCTGTGTCTCCACTGGATATGGTACATGATAAAACCATGAATGAGTTAAACATGGTGTAGTGACAGGATGTTTAATAGAAAATGCTAATAGGGATCATTATTTCATGCTACAGTGATAATGATTAAAAATTCCAATATGCTGAGCCCTACTTTACAAAGCAGCCTACAATCACATCTTAAGATATTGAATTATGTTCAAAATGTGCATAAAGCCACATTTAGCCATGAAAACTGGCTGGGTGAGTTTGGGCCAGTCATCGTCTTTCTGCCAAAGTTCATAAAGTGATGATTATTAGGAAATATTAGAAGAGATGGAGATGTGTATATCCTCTTGTATTGTTGAAGAAAAGATAGGGTATAAATCCAATGAATAATAATCCAAAAACAAAACCAGGAAAACTAACATTGCATAATTACAAAAGACCAGAACTATGCATCAAAATTAAAATGGATCCAATCCTACAAAGGTTCCTACAATCCCCAGGAAATCTGGTTGCTCAGCCACTTTTAAGGGACATCTGAAGGCATCAAGAAAGGAGCAAAACAAATGAACAGTGGGAGAGATTTCAATGTCAAAGTGACATAGAACAGAGAAAGTCTATCTACTTTGCTTCTAAAGATGGGTCATTCTGAGTAGGTCTAAAGAAGATTTAATAGCCATTGTCAAAGTAGAATTTAAAAGCAAAATAATCCTGAAACATGAACATCCAAAGAAGGTTCCCAGTATAAGACAGTTGTTGATGGGGAATGTAGAAGAGACAAAATATTCCTGGCTTACTATTTCCCCTTTTGAGGGGCATTCTTGATTCAAGCACCTCTATTTTGAAACCCCACTCTCCCTATTTTTTTTGGGGGGGGGGTGTTCCAATGTTAGCAAGCTTGTAGTGCCAACTTAAGCCTATCTGTTCAGTCTTGACTTTGATTAACTTGCACTATGGCCCAATTCTGTATATGGCATTGTCCTCTGACTACAGGCTAAATCAAGCTTTTAAAAAATGTTCAGATGAATTGTATTCCTCCTTTGGGATTATTAAAAATGAAAGCAAATGAAGGGTAGTCACTTTAGAGAAAAAATATGGGAACTGCAAAATTTTAATTTCCTCCTTTCCTTTCCTTTCCTTTCCTTTCCTTTCCTTTCCTTTCCTTTCCTTTCCTTTCCTTTCCTTTCCGATTTTGAATCTGTTCCTGCCCACCCCAAAATATACTGATGGTTTCACTTGTTTATTTAATAAATTGGTAAACCATTTACCATATCAAAATGATATCCTGCAGCACTTATGTAATGTTATAATGGACTCTACTGTTTGAGAATAGGGTACCACATGTATTCATTGAACTCTGTGGTCTTTTTCTAAACTTTGTCTATAAATATTTCTGTTGACTGTCAAAGTAGCATCCTAGTTAGAAAGCTATCATTCCTAGATAGATTTAACCTCTCAGTTTAAATTATTCACTTTAACTCATTTTTATCAGTGTTATCATTTTATTGTTTTTCAAACTACTTTGCAGTTTAAAAATGTAGAACAAGAGAAGCATCCATGGACATCTGTTCCTACCCATAGTTGGTTGGTTCCTAGCCAAGTTGCCAAAAGAACAATATGTACATTTTCACAGTATAATGCAAGCTTTTCCCTTTTGTACTTGTGTTGCGACAGGTCTTTGCCACACCCACTCCACTTTCTCTCATCTTTGAAATCAACTTCCCTTGAATCAAGCTCTTCAGATGGGTTTTGAGTACAACTTTCTTTCTATCTTACCTATTTATTTTATACACAACCCATTCCCAAAAGCTTGGACAAATCGGTCTAACTGAAAGGGATATTTGTAGTTCAAACACATTAGATTAATGTAAACTAATTTCTAAAAAAGAAAAGGAAATTGCATGTCTATTCTTTAGTCTTTATGTGCCTCACAACTGCAATAAAAGATAGCAAAGCAAAACAAAAAACCCAGCATTTATCCATTAATAATTTGTTTCAGTACTATTTCCCTGCACCAAAAGTACCAACTAATAGAAACTGCAGTTGTGCAGATTTGGGAGAACATTGCCTGGATTCTGTACAGCCATTAACATTAGCAGATGGTTTTAATGATACAGAAAACCCTACTCGGGAAGGTCTAAAGATGCTTTTCATCCACATTCCTACCTTATTTGAGTAATGAACCAGACTGCTTGCATTGTCTCAAGCCTCCCTGTTCCCTCAGTTTCTATTGTTCTCAATCCCTATTAATATTTCTAGGAAATTGTTGATGCACTACTAAATTTGGGCTCAAGGTATTAGTCTCTGAGGAAGAAACTGCAAAGCTTCAAGTATAACATTAAGAACATAAGAACTGAGCGGTGGGGAAGCATATGAAAAATATTATTGTAACAGATGTATTTCTGCTAGGTTTTGCAAGAACAAACATCCTGAACAAAGTAACTCGGCTGTGAATATTTTCTGCAAAAATAACAGGATTTTTTTTTAATTCCAGATGCTTTTTCCCATTCTTACAAACAGGAATGCTTAAAATGTGCTTAGAGTCAGTGTTGAGACCATTATGTCTAAAAACAATGCTTTGATCTTGGAAGTGCTTTTCCCCAAAGATTTGTCTCCTGGCCTCAGTAGATTATTATTTTTTTTGAGAACCAAGACATTTATTCCATATATATTTACTTACGAATAAATTACATTAAAATTAGGAGAGTTTTCATTATTTTGGAATTTTGACAGTTTTATGGCTTTCAGTTATTTCTTTTGAGTTTATTAACGGAAATAAGTGTTAGAGTAACTATTAGATTAGGACTAGGGAGACCCACGCTGAAAGGTCTATGTAGTTTTAAGGCGTCTTTGAGCCAATTCTGCCTTTCCTCTTAGTCTGCATCATGAGACTGTTGTGGGGATAAATTTGACCAGGAGCATCATGCATTCCAATTTTTATTTTGAGGGAAAATATGAGATATAAACGCACAAAATTGTGCTTTTGAATAGCAAACTGTTATAGTTAACTAGGAGAATCTTTATAATTAGGTTAACTCAACTATACCTTCTAGACTTTCTCCTATACAGCATATTCCTTATCAGCATATTCAATACTGAATTGATAAACCCATAATCAGTAAGAAAAATAACTGGTTAGGGGTCCCTCCACTTTGAGAGTTTTCTTCTGCAGATATTGACTGGACTCTGATTTCTGCCTTGAGTCTGCTAGATCCTGAACAGCAACTTGAAGGTCACGGGGTTGGCTTAGTACCTAGATGGTTTATTGGTGTTGTGTGATAAATTGAGGCAGTTGCTATGTTAAAACCCTTTGCCAAGAAGAACATGCTGGCACAGGATATAGAAAACTGTTATCTTTGGATAACGTGGCTTTAAATTTGTGCAGTCCAGAGCATCAAATAATTTCCTATAATTTCACAGGAAAATATCTGTCTGGACAGTTCTTCAGTCCAGAGAGTAGAGAAGCTCTACAGAGTCCTAACACTTACAGTTGTTGAATATTTTCTCAATTCCAAGACATTTTTCCCACTGAAATAAGTTATTGGAATGCTTAAGTTATTTGTTCATGTTCCATTGCAGAATGCTTGACCTATCTTGGCTCACACCTTGGATTCTACATGCTATTTTTATAGTTAGTTGTAATGATGGAATCTGTCTTGTTAGAGAAAACTTAGTCTTTCCGAAGTTTATGCACATACTTAGGGTAGAACTCATCTCTACATTTCATCATCTTTCCCATCTTATTTGTAGAGTTTATTTTTTACTGTAAGCTTTTAGCATTTTAATAATGATGATACTTAGTAATAATACTTTTAAACAATTTTTAAAATAATAAATAATGTATTTTTAAATAACGAATTTAAAATGGTAGTACTCATGGCATATTAAAGATGTTATGTTATTGACTTACTTATGCTCATGTTTTAATTTCCCTGCTCTTCCATTTTTAGATGTGAAATCTGAGGATTTTGCTTCTCATTCTGATAACGGCAGCAACAAACCTGTCCAGACAAGGTATTACATTGTTTTAAGGACTGCCTGCCCCAGAATGTAAAGGGTAAAGCCAGGAATCACAAGAGAAATTGATAGATGCATGTCAATCAACCCACACACTAAGTCATTCACATAGAGAGGCAGACAGGAGGCCTCCCTGGGCCATCTTCTCCAATAAGCAACACATAAGAATTGCCGTTCCTATCCTTTATGTGGAAATGTCATGCTTTCCGCTTCATGCTTCGTTATGACTCTCACCAGATCTCTCCTCTTCATACCTCATGTCAAAGAGTAAGTTTAGATTTGTCCTCTATTTTTTTTCCTCCTTTGTTTGTTCTGCCTGGTTCTGGTACACCTCAGAATTGTCATCTGCTAATTGTGTTTACCTTAAAAGGGTTTTAAGAGCTGAAAGTATTCATAGACCTTGCTATGCAAAAATAAAATGAAGCAATAAGAAATGTCTCAGGAGACACATTGGCCAGAATAACTTTTTGGCCACATTTCTGGAATGCTCTGCTTGATGTATGTGTGGTTTGATTGGCCTTACATTTAAGAAGAGCCAGATGATGTTTTTCTCTCGCTCGCTAATTAGCATTTGGGGTGCTGAGTGCTTTTTACATGGCTTTAAGTTGTTTTCAAATCCATTACTAATTACTATTAAATCTTTTAAAAAACAACAACTAAGTTCCACTTCCATAAAAGATTCAGTTCAGTGGATGGCTAGACGGATGGATAATCTGCCTTGAATCATTCTTTTAACTGTGATTAAGCCAGACTTTATTACTTCAGTTGCAGTGGTGATCTGTAACTTAATAAAGAAGTGCCAAATCAATGCTCAAAGGGAGGACTGAGGGAAAAACCTTCAGTCCCCAAATTCATTAGAATTTTATAACCAGCACTTACCAAGCTGGGAAAAATCAAAGTAAACAGTGAAGATTTCTGTAGAGCTTGGGCACAAGAATCCCCACGCATTCCATCGCTCAGACTTATTTCATAATGCCTTCTCAATATCATAGAAGAATGATGGTTTGAAGCTTAATAGCTCCCCTTCACAGCATCATTTCAGAGCTGGTGGAAATGAAGAGGACGGCAAATTGGCTTCAAATTGCTTTTGAAACGTTGCAGGTTAAAGTGAAGTGGAAGTAGCCTCTGCCCCTGAAACTTCTTTCCTGTTAAATTGAGTTTTGTCTTTAGGACAAAATAGCCAGGAAAATCTTGGAGTTATACTAAAACATGTTTGAGTGGTAGTAGGATGGAGGAGAAGGCCGCTCTAATTTAATGGAGAAATAAAGGACCACATTTGTGGATATTGAAATGTGCATACTCCAAAATTGATTCTATAGTGAGAGTTTACTTTATGGATACATATTAGTCTTTAAAACAAGCAATGAATGGAAGAAAAACACATCTGAGAATGACTGGAGTGAGAGATGGTTTGGTCTGGGCATCTCACTATGGAGAAATTGCAACAAGATAAACTCTGCAATCTTTCAAGAGAACATTTAGGATGGAGACAGTAGGTGCCTTCATATATCACAATAAATAAGGGCAAAGTAATATCAGGGCATTTCAAGTTTTAGAGTACCCTATGGCAGACCTCAAAGTGATTACTTTGGGAAACAGGATGTATCAAAAGGTTTCAGATTATTTTAGTCGGCTGCAACAAATGCAGTGGGTTTTTAAGAGATTACAGTTGTTAATTGATAAGGTACTTATACCGGTAGTCCTCGACTTACGACCACAATTGAGCCCCAAATCTATGTCATTAAGTGAGACATTTGTGAAGTGAGTTTTGCCCCATTTTACAACCTTTCCTGCCAAAGTTGTTAAGTGAATCATTGCAGTTGCTAAGTTAGTAGCCCAATTGTTATACGTGAATCTGGCTTCCCCATTGGCTTTGCTTGTCAGAAGATCACAAAAGGGGATGACATGACACTGCGACCGTCATAAATATGAACCTATTGCCAAGCATCTGAATTTTTATCATGTGACCATGGGGATGCGGCAGTGGTCGTAAGTGTGGAAATGGTCATAAGTCACTTTTATCAGTGTTGTTGCAACTTTGAACAGTCACTAAACGAGCTGCTGTAAGTCACAGACTCCCTGTCCTCTGTCTCTCACTGTAACTTGCATCTGTATAAGCAGCTTTTCTGTCTTCTCTTCCCTTTCTCCCACCTTTCCAGTTTAAATCCTACATCAGCCTAGCTACTCTATGCCCCTGATGAAGTGAGCTCATGAAAGCTTATACTTTTTAAATAAAATTTGTTAGCTGGAAAAGGAGCTACCAGATATCTTCTGGTTCTAAGTTTATATAGGAGAGTCTGGTAGCTATTTTTCCTACTAACAGTAGTTTTACTTCATGCCAATCATGGGGGGAAAGAAAGCAAATGGTAGGACAGATGATCAATCAAATTGCAACTTTCAGTCTCTGGCAACAACTAAAAAGAGCCACACCACCTTCAACATAGCAGGGATTGAGTGACCCGAGGAAGCCGCAGAGATTCCTGTGTAGTTGTGATTGTTTTTGTGATGAATTGTAAGTACAGAGTGACTCAATTTCGACTAGGTCCAATGCAGATGAAGGAAACTTGTCATGTCTCTCCAGGCCAGTTAAACTGAAGAACGAATTTTCACTTGCAGAACTGGACAAATAAAATAGATACAGGAAGTTCCATACTAATAAACAATAAGGTTTAACAATGGCTAGTTAACAATCATTTTAACATTTTTTTCACGACACATCCCTTTTGCATATACAAGTAATCCTCAATTTCTGATCACAAAAGAGTCCAACATTTCCGTTGTTAAGCAAGGCAGTTGTTAAGTGAGTTTTGTCCCATTTTATGACCTTTTTTGCCAAAGTTGTTAAGTGAATCACTGTGATTGTTAAGTGAATCATGCGGTCATTAAGCGAGTCTGGCTTCCTCTGCTGACTTGCTTGCAAGGTTGCAAGGTTACAAATAGTTTTCATATAATGCCAGAAGAGTGCCAGTTGCCAAGCACCCAAATTTTGATCACATGATCATGGGGATGCTGCAACAGTTATAAGCATGAAAACTGGTCATAAGCAATTTTTTAAGTGCTGTTATAACTTCAAACAGTCACTAAATGAAGGCTTGTAAATCAAGAATTACCTGTAATTCTAATTTGTTAGTTAGCAAATCTTGCTGTAGCCTGCCACGGTATTCAAAGCTACTCTGCTTAAGGTTATTGCTAGAAGCCAAAAATATTTCTTTGGAAAACATAGATATAATATTGCTCTGTTTTTGTTATGTATGCAAAATATTCCAAGACTGAGTAGCAAATGAATAGAATTCAAACCATAAATAAATGTCTGCTTTATCTTAATGTTGTGGCCCACTCTTTAGAATTTAGGGCATGGATAAAATTAATACTGGGAGAGAAAAAATAAAGTTATAAAGTATGGTGATCCAACGTCATATTTAATAAATCAACCACAATATAATGTGGTTTCTTTGTTTTGTATTTAACACATTCTTTGGACCCAGCTATTTTGGATTTCAAATTGTAGTTTATAGCTTTAAAATAAGGATTTTGACTTATCCAATAAAACATAGTTAAATGAACCATGATTTAAGTGTTAACTTTAAATTAAGATTACTGACAAGTTGTGAACAATTGTAAGCCAGCCGTATCCAACTGTAAAAAGAGAAAGGCATCCAGGATCTTACCTCCTGGACACTACCATGTATGTTTATTAACAGCAGTAGGACAATGGCTTGACAGTGCCTTTAGGCAAGGGGTTTACATTTCTCAGCCTAATTAGCTGGCAGCATAAAACATTTTTCATTGCATGCCAAAACCTCCCCTGAGCTGGGCAATGCTTTCTGGCAATGCCAATATTATTTGCTACTCTTTGTGATGATGTGGAAGAAAAATTAGCTAATGCTTAGTTGTGTATGCATAGACAGGGCAGTGCCAAGCAAATATCAAGTTGCTGCAATTCTGGGAAGGGTGTGCACACACTAATGCTGCAGTCTAATTAACGTTTGCTTAGTGCTTTGCAGAAACATCTTGCACTGTAAATTGAGCTAGGAATATGGGTAAAGCACAGAATATGTAGGAGATTATCAATTAAAACAGAGGTGGACAGCTGTGACCCCTTTATGACCTACGGACTTGCTAGATCAGGAATTCTGGGAGTTGAGGTCCATAGATTGTTAAAAGGGCCTTAGTTGCCCATCCCTGAACCAAAAGGTCCTTGTCTGCCCCCTCTCCATATAGACCAAGGAGGTCAAAATTTTTCAAAAACAACCATTACAGTGGTATTTATCTGGGAGCTACCTGCCCCATATCCCCTAGAAACATTTGCTTTAAACGGATGTGCTCTTGGGTTTTACTGTTCCCTGTTCTTGTTTCTCTTTTTCGTCATTTCTACTGATGACTACTAAGAAAAATCAGAGTAAGTTTAAATTTTATGCTAAGAAGAAAATTGTAAAGAATATTCCAAATGAAGCAACTGCCTGGATAAAATACTATTTTGGTAATATATATATAACATTACCAAAATAGTATTTTACCCAGACAGTGGCTTCATTTGGAATAAAATAATTAACATTGTTTTCTCATTTGTTTCCTACCTGGGCCAGCAATAGCTATTTAGTGTATTTCAGTCCTCCCTAGAAAAGCTTGAGATTGAAATGAAACATTGTAGATGTAAACCATCGTTCTACTACTGAATATGGCCCTCAGTCTGATTTTGCTCTAATGCAGTCTACTGAAGGCCTTTGTGATGCTCAGAAGCTTGTACTTTTGATGGTGGTAGTATATCTGCATTATTGTTCATTCACATTCAGAGCAGGAAGGCAAAAAATAAATTTGCAAATACTCAGGAACACAAGTGTGGTTGACATTGATGTATACTTAGCAAGTGTGTCTAGCCAGTGGAATGTGTGAATTTGGGCCTTTTAGATCATGAGGGCTTACAGGCTTCCTCTAATTTTTGTTGGGATAATTAACTTCAAGAGCAAGCTGCAGTATGTTCATTGTTGGGTTAAGGTCACAGTTTCCATAAAATGTCTGATTCTTTATGACTGGAATTATTTGGCACAAATATTAGATTTAAACATGCCCTTCTTCAGTAGTCAGACATACTTAATTTAAAAAAAACAACAACCATGAAATCACATCTGGTCTACACTAGGGAATGGTTCTGCATTTTCTAAGAGGCAGCAGAATGAATCATTATCATGTGGTCAAACCCTTCCTTTCAATCTTGGCTTTAAAGTAATGAATCATGTTTCCTGTAAAATGGAGATCAGAGACCCAGGTGGATCTTATTTCTAGGGTTGAGATCAGGCATCTGTATCATCTTTTTTTCTCTGATGAATCAGAACCATGCAGATCAAAACTAGTATCATCTAGTTTTTTGGCCTAATGATGGATGTGTAACTGTGATATTTCATTGTCCCCAGGCCCAGAGACTCTGGGTTCTCATGTACATCCATTCTTCAATACTTTCTTTCCATAAGCAACAATCTTCCTTCTTCAAATAATAACTAAAAACCTGAACCAAAGTGGACAGAATTACTGCAGCAAGAAGAGGATTGGGCAATTGAGTGTTTACATCCATGCATTTGTCTTAACTTGCATTTTTGACCACTTATTTTGACTTATGCATTTCAGCTGAGCATGATAGATAAAATGCAAAGAGAGAACAGATAGTGGTTGCCTTTGGCAAAAAGTCAGCTAAAATGAAAGAGCAGACTGACTGTTTCTCAGGGATGTTTCTCCAGGATAGGGTCCCTCTCCGTTTCCTTGACTGGGGTTACAGATTGTGGTTAGAAAAGGAAACAGGCCTTTCCGGACAGTAGGCCAATCCAACTCTGTGCTGCCTGCCGACACAAGGGAGCTCCCCATTTCCAGATAAGCAAGAGGGAGGGAAAACAAAGCAGCCAATTCTTCATGCATCATAAGCTGCGTCTGTAGTGTAGCAGCTTCAGCAATACTGACACATCATCCCTCTTCTGTCTCCAGGACCCTCAAGACATTACTGCTGTTTAAAAGCAAGAGTCTGCTCCAACACTGATTGTGGGAACTTTACTGAAGTCCGCTGAGCCAGAGATATAAAGGAAACCTTTTGCTAGTCAAGACCCAGGCATCCCTCCTTCATCCCCTGCTATTCTCAGTAGCATGTGTTCAGGATTGACCTACTGATTCTTGTCAGGTAGGTGGCAAATTCCATAAGACTTGGGTTTTGGAAGGGAGGGAGGTAGCTAAGTTGTGGAGGAGAAATCTGCTGTGCTGTTTAGTGTGAGGATTTCCTTCAGCAACCTGTAACCAGCCAACCTGAAGAATTTACTCTGGCTTCTGCCCTTGCAGCTTTGATGAAAACCAGGAATTCAGCTTTTTGAGTCTTCACCCCTCTTTTATCCTGAATATACAGTATAGCAATCTTTTAGAAATTCTTGCTTGAAATCTATGAACTTTTCAGAGTTGAAGGTGGGGGATTTCTTTTCAGTCTAAAATTGAGGCAGTAACTTTCTTCAACAAAATGTTAATTTACATCACAAGAGCTTAGATACAAGGGCTTTATAGCAAGTAAACCTCTGAATTATCTGAGTTTAGTATGGTCTACTGAGGCTGTGACTATGGCTCAGGGATTTAGACAAGAGCCCTCTAAGACCTGCCTAGGGATGCATAGATGTATTTTTCCATAAAAAGAATACTTTCTGGCTCTGAAATTAGCCTTTGTCCTTCCATGAATGTATGACAGATTAGGGATGAAGTTTTGTGCAAGGGTATTTCATGTGACAATGGCTCATGGGTCATCTTGTAGATCATGAATGGGGAAAATATCTCTTGGATGTCTTGGAATGCCTGTAAGACATTTTGGTCTGTTGCTTTGAGTTCACCTATGAGATCACTTCCTTGATCTCATCAATAGAAGGAGGCAAGTCAAGGGCATCTAAGACTGGCAGCCGAGGAATCTGCTATAAAGCATCAGAATCAACTCTGGACAGCCAAGTGAGTAGAGTGGTTTTTCAGCCCTTCATGACAGCAAGGGGGAGCATTGTGATTTAGAAAAACCATAAACTGACTTTATGATTCTGACAAACTTTCTGGTGGCGTGCATGTTGGCATAAACTTCTACCTGCTCAGCTTTCTTTGCCATCACCTGTCCTGCATTTCTTGCAGTTTTATCTGTACTTTGGACTGCAGATGTTTAAAGTTGTCTTTCTTTGAAACAGATGATGGATCGCTCTGCCAGTCTGCATAGCCTTGTTCTTGGCCTGAAGGGCTGCTGAAATGGCCTCGTGGTTTTCATCAAACTAGTCTTCATGTGCCTGGATTTTCAGTCCAAGTACAGTTGTTGCAGTCTATATAAGGGTCCCCAACCACTACTGGGCCATAGCCTATTCACAACTGGGACTCATGAGTGTTGGGCTGGTTCACGCATGCACTCCCACATGTGTGAGCAGCAGGTGCACATGCCTGCCACTCACACAAATGAAACTCTGTGCATGCATGTCCATACCTGCCCCTTGCACAAATCCATCCCCTCTTCCCCCCTCCTCCCACGCTGGGCTGCCAACCAGAAAACATAGGTGAATGTTGGTCTATGTGATACCTTTAAACTGTGTCCACTTTTCAGAACAGGTTCCTACAAGCAGTAAACTGCTGGAGAGTTTTTCACTAAGTACATCTTGGAAACGTTGCACTTGATCTGGATGTTATAATCTTCTGATGTTGAATGACTTTCTTGGTTACTTAAAATGTAGAAGGGCTATGTTTAGGTTGCAGACTGTTGTCAGGCCAGCACTCAGCACCTTGGATAGTTCAGGTAATGGTGCCTTCTTGAATATCATGCTGTCATACTATGACCTATTCAAGTAGGTGCCAGTGTTTGGACCTGGAATCCATCCAGGTAGTCTTATACTTTTTGAAGATCATGTTAATAATGCACAGGTTGTGCTCAGCATATTTTCAGAGAAGCAGCAAGCCGTGCTATTCAGTTTGCCTACCCTGTGTTTCCCAAGGACCCCATCTCCGTTGTCGCTGTTTGTCCCCACTCTGGCATTGAAATCTTCCAGAATGATAAGTTTGTCACTGATGAATTGTTCAACTAATCCAGGTCCTTGTAGAAACCTTCTTTGTCTTTATCTGGATTCGTGAGAGTTGGTTTGTAGGCATTGAGAGTGCTTATTGATTTTTTAGTTAATGTGGGGTTGTTTTAAACCAATCTAATAAGATTGTCAATTTTGGATACCTTGCTCCTGAAATACTATAAAGCTGCTAAAAAAAAGAGTGAATTCTGATGAGATTTGGCAATCATAAACAAGATTTCACCCATATGAATGTTTTGGATTATCTTTTTATTTCATTTAGGATCTAGTAGTGGATTTTAGGGGTACTTTGGGTGCTATTGCACCTGTAGGATAAACATTTCAGGTAAGCCATTTTTCCTGACAGTCAGAATGGCCTCCTATTTTGTGTACTGTGTAATCTTTCCTAAAACCAGATGGAGTTGTTTATTTATAGGGAGATGGATAATATAAGAGGATCTCATCTCCTCTAGCTGAGAACATCCAGATCTCCTCTTCCAACATCTTTCCTTTAAAGAAAGCTCCCAAGAGAGCTAAAGTCGTCAGACATTAATATTCTGGCATTTCCAGATGGCCCTGTTTCCAGTCTCATCCTCTCAAAGTAGTTTGAAGTCTATTCCTGCTGAGCTCAGAATGCTGAGAATAAGCAAAGTAAACCTTTACCCAGTCAAGGCTGCCTCCAGCCTAGGAAAAGGCAGTTATCTTCGGTCATTTCCCCACCCTTCAGCTATAGCAGCTCCTGATGATTTTTTTTTTAAATGCCCCTATTCTATACCAAAGAGGGAAAATTAAACTCTTCATTTTATCAATTTTGGGTATTTTCAGTAGATGCGGTACGTGTATAGATATTGGTTGTAATAAAAACCCTGGGGTAATAAGTTGTATAGACCTCAGCCCTTGTTGGAAGGCTGTGTTGGTGTCAGGTACCTGCAGTTTTGCAAGCAGAGGCTTTTCACAAGAGCCATGATAATGGTTGTAGGTTGCAGGCTGGAATATCTATGTGAATCGTGCTGAGAGATAGCAATGGCCCACTTGAGCTGAGAGGCAAGATAAAGCAAACGTTTAGCACATTGTGTTCATATAAAGAGAGACAATCAAGCCCAGCAGGGGTCTTTTTACTGGTAGGGATTGTGAAATTGACCAGGAAGTGACTGGAAGAATCATTCACTAACATTGCTTTGAAATCCACCACAGTACTTCATGTTCAGATGGGGTAAGGCCCCAGGTTTTCATGAATGGGATAACGATTTACCCCTCAGCACTGCAGAACTGCAGCACTACAAATTGCAAAATGGAAATTTAATCTGCAACTCAGACACATGGGGGGTGGGGGAATCACCTCGACTGCATAAAGGGAGGAGGATGCAAGAAGTGGGCTTCCTGGTACCATGCTAAATTGGCATAAATGTCCCTTGTGGAGCAGCCCTCCATTTGTAGAGGTGTCAGTTTGACCGAAGCATTCAGTAGCAACTTTCTTTATGTGGACACCATAATTGTGCAGGGGAACTGCCCCGGATCTAATATCCCTTATTTTTCCAGTACTATGGAGGGTATTGGTGCCCTTCCTGTTCTTTCTGTGTACTGTAACTGCACTGAAATGATCTATGCCTGCAAAGATGAAAGCATAATGATGTGAAAACAAACTGTACTTATATTGCTATAATGAGGTCTGGCTTTTTCCAAAGGATGACACAGCATTAAAACAAGCATGCTCAGCAGTGATAGATTTGACAAGCACATAGAGAGAATGATTGTCAGAGAAGTGCAGATGGATAAACTCTAGGTCTTCTTATCTTATGGCCTAGGAACTGCTTTGTCCTTTGAATTTTATTTTATTTTTTTCAAATACAGACAAGATCAGATAGGTCTTCCTGGCAAGCATGCCTTTTATTATTGTAGTGACACATGTCAGTAACAAACAAGAAACAAAGTACTGAAATTACTGAGATCATCTTTATAATACAAAACAATATGAATTACAGATAGTTTGGCGCATTCCACTACACAGTCAAGATAGCCAAAAATGTACCCCTAAGTTCGAGGTATGTTTCAATATAAAAGGAATATTGAAATGCCAGTAAGTCTTGTTCTCACAAGCATTAATATGTGCATAATGTTGAGCTCATAAGGAAAATGGTAGGGCTCCACACACTCCTCCTTCCAATGTTTTTGTCATTTGCAGTAAAAGTCTACCGTGAGGGTATGTGAAACTCAAGCAGTATTGATCTGTCAAGAAATTCTATCTTCAAAAATCTCTCCTTTTGAAAATAGGATAGCTGGCCTTTTCCTAGCCTCAGCATGTGCTCTAGTGACATTTATGTTGCTGGAAGAATATGTTGCAATTTTCCATAATTTTCTTCTCTCCAGAGATATTGGGTTTCATTTCACTCAAATCCTGAAAGTTAACGACCAACCTATGTGAAAAGCATTGTGTTGAGGCCAGCAATGTGATATCTGCAGAGTCAGGGGAAGACATATTTTATTCTAGTTCTTTATCGCTTCAGTTGTAGCAGTATCTGTTATTGCAAAATTGTTTTACAGAAGACAGAAAGATTTTATCCGATGGAGAGGCTAGTGTCAAAATCTATGTCAATTGGTAATTGGATTCTCAGATGGTACTCTAGTGCTGTTTAATCTAGAAAGATCTTGCATTTGTGGAATTGGGAAAACGAATGGGATAAAGACCCAGGAGCTTTGCTAAAATATTGCAGGTGAAAAGCTGAGGGATATTGGATAGTAAAGGAGAAATTATTTAAATAAGCAAGTTTGTTGTGGCTGAGGGGAGGACATCGATTGGAATTCTAATTAAACATATTTAAAGAAATGTTACTGGAGAAAATTGGCTTAACTTGTGGATACTGAAATGGTTGTGGCATTGTGACAAAGCCCATGGACCTGGCTATGGGAGAGTACTAGATTGCCATCTCCCCGTGCTGAAGTTTTGCATGTTCAGTTGGATAGAGGCCAATGCACAGCGAAACACAAGCGAGAAGACTATATGTACCTTGGCACATACTGTGTCTCAAATGTACCATTTTACTTATGACATATGTTCCCGAAATCTTGACCAGCAGACCTGGATTCTTTGTAATTCCTTGCCCCAGAGCCTCCGCTTGATCACCATTCGCCTAGGCCGGGTTGGGGAACACACCATTCCCCAGCTCCGGCCTTGCCCCAGGGCCTCTGCCCACATGCCTCCACCCCCCTCTGGCCTTAAACTATGCCTCCCCGGGCCGAAGCAATTTATTCGGCCTGTGGCCTGCTTCGCTAGGCCGAAGGGCCGTGGAGCGGGGGCGGGGGTGCAGGAGGGCCAAAGTGGTTTGGGAATGGACCAGATGGTTCTTCTTACCTGTAAGAAGTTCCATCCGGAAAGCACTGCAGTGGAGATCTTGCAGCCGTTTCTTCCATCCCTTTCCAAGCCTTGGTCACTCGCAGAGACGCTCCATGTGCTCTCCAGGTCGGCAGCTGCTTCTCTCCACTGCTGCTCTTGCTGGGAGAGCGTCTTGTGCAATTTAGCAGCCGTGAGCCGCTGCTTTGGGTCCTCTAAATCCCATCCGGAAAGTGCAGCAGCTAAGAGAAACAGCATTCAACATGGCTGCTGCTTCTCAGTGCCGCAGCACTTTCTGGATGGGACAACTTAGAGGAAAGTGGAAGCTCACAGCTGCTTAATTGCACACGACGCTCTCCCAGCAAGAACAGCAGCGCCACAGAGAGAAGCAGCTGCTTCCCCAGAGAGCAGAGATGGAGGGGAGCAGGCCCTGAAAGGCTGCTCAGTCGAGACTTGCCGTGTGGCTGAAGACGTGCGCATGCCCCTATTTTAAATTAACCTGATTGTCCCCTGTTAATTCGGCAATAAACTGGCTAGTTTGAAAGAAAATGTTAATTTGAAACAGAAAAATAAAACATGAAAATTTACTAAATTTACTAAGAGGAATGAGAGTGGGAGCCCAAGGCTTAGTTGTGCAGTTCACATAAGGCAAGCCAGTTTTACTTTTGAACAGAGTTTAGCCTCACATCCCTTTCCTGTCATTTGAAAGATAAAAGGGTACTAGCCCCATGACATTGGAGATCATCCATATTTTTTCTTCCCAATTGACCCACAAGCCATGAACTGATGTTTGTGTACAGAAGCATTTATTGATGTGTCTTTCCTAGTTGATTCTCAGTATTGATTCGTCTGGTGCGCTGACTCGGTGCATCTGACTGCAGCTTCCCCCTCTCTTTCCTGGGAGGTCTCCCCTGACCTTGCACTCTCAGCAGCCAAAGTCACATATATGGATAAACACCATTCATTTGTCTAGCAAGTAACAGCTAATTGGAGGCAAATATTAAGTCTCACGTTCTGCTTCTGCAAAAACAGAGGCAGACCATTCAGATATGCAGGATTCAGGAGCTGCAAGAGCAGTGGAAAAGGGTGTAACAGAAGAGACGACCTAGTTGAATATGTGATATTTAGGGTTCCTAAACAACCTTCACGTCTGCATTTTAAACTACCTCTCCATTAAGTCTTACTTGATCTGTCATTGATTTAGAGTACATCTTTTCATATGACTGCAGAAAAAGAAGGTTTAGGAATAGATCTAAGTAAATAAAGTGATACCTATGCAAAATAAGTTTGGAATGGCTTTTAAAGAATGTAAATAATCACCTTCAGACATCTTCATGTACATATTTCTACTCATGCCAGCTGGGAATACAATATAAATTTACATCCATTCATATGTTCATATGTTAGTCCAGAGCCTGCTTATTTATTTTCACTGAAAAACAATATCTTATTAATCGTTGGAAATCACACCAGCTATTTTGAAGAAGAATGAAATGCACCTGCTCAGAGTAGTCAATGCTCAACTACATAACCAGAGGCTTGCTTTGTATAAGCTAGATTTCTGCTTTCATCTTCCAAATGACATAAATTGCACAGAATTCTGTAGCATAGAGGACCAGAAAACTAAGGTTTTACTGAAAGCAAATTTGTTTTCAAAACTTCTTGTAGATTTCAAAAAATGGGACAGTGCCAAACAAAGTTATTTTGGTTCCTTACACCTCTAAATATGATTGGAAGCTCAGCTACAACACAACAGTTGGCATTCAGTATGCGTTACTCCAGGCACAGTGATTTAGACAGGATCCAATCTGGGTCGGTCACTGGGACCATGGATTTAGTCTTACAAGCTTTAGTTTAGATATTAGGTCATAGTATCTAGATTCCTTTCTGTGTTTTCCCTCTTAATAGGTTTTTGTAATGAGAGCAAAAAGGAAGAAAGTGCTGGAAATCATAGGAGGGAATGGCAAATTATCATCGTCTGGATTTTTTTAGTGCTTGTGAATTAAACAGGTTGATCGCATTAAGAAAACAGTGTGATTGTTTGACAGCATGATGAAATATTAACATGTTGTTCTGTTAAAATGCAAGGAGAAGTCACAGTTGGCCACAGAACTGTGATTTCCTGCTAGCCTATCTACAAGCCCTGTGAACAGGAGCAAGCAACACCTAACTGACCTTGATTGATCTCAAAAAAACCAAGCAGGATCAGGACCTTGAAGAGAATCAATCTATCCTACTCTGTATAATCTATTGATGCATTATTGTAATACAAATTTGTAATTGCTCATGATTCATTAGTCCTGTGAATAAATGAGAAATATAATTTGTTTATTTTTAAGTGATTTTGTGGCACTCTGATAAAAAAAGCTAACCACTTCACAAAACTGTGAACTGAAGAACTAGAGGAAGAATAAGAAAGTGTGCAGTACATACATCAGTAACAATAATAAATACTAAAAACAATGATAACAGCTGTATTAACCATTTCTCCATCTCTAAGACCTTCAAGAAAGAACTGGTAAGATGCAATTAAAACTCTTAATTTTGTTATTTTGAGATGGTGGCAGCAACATTTTAAAGGATGTTTGCCTATCACCAAAATAGAACAAACTTTTTTTAACACCTTTTATCTGTCTAAGTTATGTAAATCAGAGTAGTCATTATAGTCATATTAGTCATATTCTGCTTGGTTATAGACTGATTGACCTATCTTTGTCAGTAGATTTGAAAATTGTTTGCTTGAGCTCTTTTAGCTTCTGGAATTTGTGTTGTTTGTAAAAAAAACAAAAATTCTTTAGAACCTCCAATCAAGATCTCATTCCAAATGCTTGGTAAAAATATTTGAACCCAAAAATTTGGTTTGTCAAAACTGGAAGGATCCAAGGGCCTTTCCTGTTTTCACTGAGTTTTCTCAATTTTAGATGTAAAGCAAAACCACAGTTTTCTAAACCTCAACATAATGGACTTCTGACGCAATGTGCTTCATTTGCATGATAATGATATCATTGCACATGATGTAATTAATTCATTTGCATAATGACAACATATAAATGATGCAGTATACAAATGATGTGTTTATAATATCAGTATACAGATAATGTTATACATGACATTTTATTGGAACTAAAATTGTACATTCATCTGTTAAAACAAGATGTCACTGTGTAATTAAAAGCAAGATATAAATAAAAATTATCCCATTAGGAATGAGGAAATCTTTGCTGCAACATCCCCAGTAATTCAATTTTCTTCCTGTAAACTTTTAAAACAATAGAATACCTTTGATGATGCAATGGGCATTAAAAGGAAGTATTATAGGAGATTCTGAGGGGAAAGTATATAAATATCAGTTGCAGATTAAATTAAGGCCTCTGGCATCGTAGTCTGCAGACTAATCTTAGTTTTCTGAAGTTTCCACAATAATGAAGTAGGTCTTTGAGTTTTTGTTTTGTTTTCTTTGCTTAGTTTTTTTAGGAACCAAGGCTTTCATTTAGGAAGAGTTAAATTAAATTGCTGTATGTGGAATGTTTTTAGAGAAATTGGTAGGAGACAGATTACACAGATTATAAAAGAGCCAATGTAAAGAAACAGCACTGATATTTAGCGTCATTTGATGAGTCTCAACTGGCTATAAATTTCAGAAGTACAATCTCTTTCAGGATCCAAGTTCTCATTTTGGCTATGATTGGAGATTTCCCCAAAGGGGAGGTGACTAAAAAGATTTTAAAATGTAGCTGTCCAGTGCCTTTAACCAGGTAAATCCAATTGAAAGGCTAGAGTCAAAGAAAGGACAAAGGAAAGGTATTTTTATAACATAAGGTAGTTACATTATAAATATAAATATAAATTCAAAATAATAATAATAATAATAATAATAATAATAATAATAATAATAATAATAATAATAATAATAATATTGTAGCTACTTCAGTATATAATGGAAGAGAGAATTAATTTTGATTATTTGAAACCTGAGTTGTGGGCAACATTTTTAGCCTCAGGCATAACCTGAATTCTGGGTGGTGATCATGAGCTACACACAAGCACAGAAAGCCCTCCCCTCCTTAGGATATTTTGCAGTCATTTGGATAGAGCCGTAGTGGAGCAGTGGTTAGAATGCAGTATTGCAGGCTAATTCTGCCGACTGCCAACTGACAGCAATTCAACAGTTCGAACAGTTCACTGGCTCAAGGTTGACTCAGCCTTCCAGCTTCCAAGGTCAGTAAAATGATTGTTGGGGGCAATATGCTGACTCTGTAAACTGCTTAGAGAGGACTGTGAAGCAGTATATAAGTCTAAGTGCTATTGCTATAGGGAGGAGGCAAGGCATTTTCTCTGTCTCTCCCATTTGCATTCCTGTAATAACAAAATCTCTGGTTCTGGTTGTTTTCTACAAAGCCGTGTTTCTCCAAGGTCTAGAATGAGAGAGACTTTACAGTACAAAAATGAAAGAATCAGACACTCTGAAGAGTGTTTATTGTTTAGTCAGAGCAATAAGGTGAACCTAGCATATAAAATGAAGGCAGTTTTATGTGTGAGCATTCTTACTGCACACATCTCCACATACTTACTTCCCATGTCAGATATTTCTGTATAAGCAATCAGTGGAATTCTGAAATAAGTTCCAATTCAGGTGCTTTCACATGCTTGTTTACACAGAACATTTATTTTATTTATTACATTTATATGCCACCCATCTCACTATCCATATGCAATTCATAGTAACTTTGTACATATGTACACTTGCCTGCTAACTGCCTTCACATGACATACTACACCATAAGCCAGCTAAACATACTTTAGTTCAGTATGTTGTTTAAATGCAGGTCACATTTTTCATTCATGATTTAATATGTCATATGAAGCCAAAAATCAGGCAGACTAAAGCTGACCGTGGGGAACGTATTGTGGGCTTGCACAACCTGGCAACTGAGAAATTCCTAGTTCAACTAAAACCGGAAGATTTCAATGCCCCCATCACTTTAAGCTTCCTGTGAGGTCTTAAACTCATCTCACAGATTTGTTGTAAGAGAGAGGCACCACATTTGCTGCTTTGATCTGTTTGAAATAGAAACGAGATCAATCAGATAACTCTGTACATCTGAAAACTCTTGCATGCATGTTCCACTTTACTGCTTACAGATATATGCTTTTTGTAAAGGAAAAACATGGGAGCAGACCAAATGCTGGCTGACCCTAAAAATGGTTCTGTTATTAGCTCGTGGAAAGGTAGCAGAGGACTGAGCTTCTGGTTGCTAAGAGTCCCTCTAATTATTTGCTGATGGGCCAGAGTCATTTTCCTTGGTAACCAAAGGGAGATGAATTATTAAAAGCAACTGGCAATGTCAGATGGAATTGTTTACATAGGGAAAGGAAGCAAAGGGAGGAGGGGCAAGGAACTGCACTCTCAGACAACATGGAGGTAGGAGTATAGCTCAGCTGGGAAGCCATCTGGCCTTCACCTTCCTCTGCTTCCCCAAACACAGGAGGAAACCCATAATGTGTTTAACTTACTCCCAGCCATTGTCTTTTTAGATAGGTTTAGAGGCTTAGAAACAAAAAAGAGCCAGTACTGAAAGCAAACTCTGACTAGCTGCTGCCCTGCTGCAGAATAATAACACTAAATACACAATGTAATTGGAGTGTTCCAGCAGTGGGTGACATAAGGAACAAGAGATTTCCACCCCTACTCACAAATGTTTACTTTGTAAGGGGTGGTGAGGTGTGGCAAGACAAGTTACACTGGATTCTTACAAAGAATAAAGCACAGAGTCTGTTCACCTTTGGTCTAACAGAATTACTGGTTTAGTTTTATGTTTCTTTTTTATAATGACACAGACTGACTACTATACAATGGCAAGAGTCGACACTGGTATCTGGAACAAAGCCTGAATCGTGGGATGACCCTTGTTGATATGTATCGTGAGTCTGCTGTCCAAAAAAGGTAAAGAGTTGCTTTGTAAAACTTGTCGGAACATAAAGAGGAAGTGATCTCTGCCGCTGGGAGAACCTTCATTCTCAAGAATAGCTGTCCCAGGTGTGGTGCTTTCTAGATGGGTGATTATTACACTTGCTGCCATTCTCAACCACTCAGGGTGGGAGATGTGTGCATTATCATCCAATGCATTTGGAAAGTACCAGATATATCGGGGGGGGGGAGAGTCTAATTTAGGAGTAGATGGAAGAATGAATGAATGAATGAATGAATGGCTTTGCTGACTTTGTAATAATGGCTTTGAATGAATTAAGGTAGACACTTCCATCTGTTTGAAGCTGGGTTGAGTTCTAGAAACCATCAGAACCAAACCAAACAGGTTTGTATCTGTTTGTGTCAAGGGCATTAAAATACTACACGTATCTTTTAGAAAAATCTCCTGGTAACGAAGGACATCTCTTTGGAATGACTAGGAACATAAGTCAACATATGTTACTCTCAGTTAAAATAACTGTGTGTGAATGCCCAAATCTGAGTGCCCGCAGGCTGGCATTTTGCCTGATAGGATACAGGATGTAACCATGCATGGTAGCTCCATCCCCAGCGTCTCCAACTTCCTGTTTTGAGTGGGGTTCCTGCTTAGATGGGATTTGTATTTGCTTTTAGCATAACTAGAAGACAACTTTCTCAACATGGGAGAAAGGGAAAAATTAGAGTAAACGTATAAGACCACACGTGGAATTCTGCATCCAGTTTCGGCCACCACATTCTAAAAGAAATGTTGAGACTCTGGAAAGAGTACAGAGAAGAGCAGCAAAAATGATTAGGGGCCTGAAGGCTAAAACATATAAAGGTTGTAGGAATTGGGTATGGCTGCTCTAGTGAAAAGAAGAACTAGGGGTGACATGATAGCAGTGTTCCAATATTTGAGTGACAACCAAAAAGATAAGGGGTTCAACCTATTTTTCCAAAGCATCAGAAGGCAAGACAAGAAAGAATGGATGGAAACGTAACACCGGAAAGAAGCAGCTTGGAACTCAGGAAAAATTTGCTGACACTGAGAACAGTCAACCAGTGGAATGGCTTGCCTCCAGAAGTTGTGGGTGCTCCATCACTGGAGGCTTTTAAGAAGAGACTAGATAGCCACTTGTCTGAAATGTGGTAGGGTCTCCTGCTTGTGGAGTAGGATGGACTAGAAGACCTCCAAGGTCCCTTCCAATTCTGTTAGTCTATGTTCTGAGGCTGCCCAGAGCAGTGAAAGTGTACCCCAAGTGTTATGTTCCTTTGGACCTAATGATAGCATAAATGTTTGATGAGGAAAAAAGGAAGAATGGCGGAAGAGATGAATTACATACCCCATTGTTTTGAATTGTATCTGTTTACAGATACAGGACTATCTGATTAACTGGAGGATTGTGTTGCTAGTGCTTACTGCCATTAAAAGGTTTCCTAATTATTGGGAAGTTGCCAGAGAGTCAGCTAAATTTCTTACAATTGCCTTTTAGACCATCTTATTTGAGGGAGTTGTGGCATATTAGACTAAAACCAGGAATGGAGAGGATGGCATACCATTAGCTGGAAGCTAAAATCATTTTGAAATATCAGATGCCTTAAGAGACCAGTCAGAGTATCGTTGCTTGCTTCCACTTACAGGCTATTATTGGCATGTTGGCAAATAAAAGATCATTGCATAGAAGCATTATGTTTCCAATATATTCCCTTTACAAAGATAGACCAAGATCAGTGAAGCTGCCCTTATAATTTCTCATCTCACAGGAAAGTAGTGTATATAATACATATTTCTTTTTAAAGATTTCTCTGGAGTCCCACATTTTGATCCTGTGCTTTCCCAAAGTAACATTTGCAATTGTCTGGACTAGATTTACCTGACCTAGTACCTTTTAGGAGGCTTTGGACCACAGCTCTCAAATTCCTGTCCAATATGGTACTGGTGCTCCATTTCCACAAGGCTTGGTGCCCATTTTTAATTCACCCACTTTACTAACATGCCTCTAGCTGACTGACCCATTAATATATCACAATCTAATGCTTTTCTTCATGTTTCTTTGATCATTTCTTAATAGTATACAAATCCTTTTAACATCCATATATATAATAGAAGCAATTAAAATAATAGAGCTGCAGCGGGCCATTTAGACCATCAATGTTCAGAGCAACAGTCCAAATTAAAGTATCCCCAATAGATGGCTATCTAATGAAAGTCAGTGACTGCCTCTCTGGATAAATTGGTTTATATAATTAATAAATACGATGTTATTTTTTTTGGTGTTTCACTTGTTTTTCAGTTTCCCTAACTTAACATTTTTCTGTTAAGCTCTGCAATATGAATACAGTGTTTTTATTTTTAGTTTTAAAGATCCAACCTTTCCTAAAAAGTGAACTGAAAAGGCAACTTATCAAAAATAGCAAAGACAAAAGATGGGAAGAAATAAGTTTAAAAATTCAGCCAGCTAACAGAACATCTCAAAACTGAAATCTTAATTAGAAGCCAAAAAAAATCAAAATCAAAATTAATATTAGTCACTTTGAAAATTCAAACAGAGAGACAACGTAAACAGTACTGTGGTTCAAAGTGCCTTCCTATATATTTTTCCTTTTTCTTTATTTTGTAGGATAAATCGGGCACAGAAGTTTCCGGGGATGTTAATTCCAAAATTTGAAGTATTGATAGTAAAGAGGATCTCTCCTAATCTCCACCTTCAGTTCTTCAGTTATTGATGGGGTAGGTCTGCTTGTAATTTTAATAAGTGGGTGTCATCATTGCCCTGGGTTCTTCCTTGGAGGAGAATGAGATGTCAGGATGAAGATAAGAAGCCCTCGTTGCAGGGGGTAAAGGCTGAAGCAGAATCAGGTATATCTGGTATATCTTTAGACATTGATCTGAAGTCCTAAGTAGGGAGTAGGGAGTCCTGCTAGCTCACCTCTGATCCGCAGCTTTTGAGCTCTATGTATTGCTGCTATTACATGGAGAAAAGATTAATGGGAAAAGAGTGCCAGATTGCAAGGTCAGGCTCCCCTGAGAAAAGCAGACACCTTAGGAATCAAAATCACAGTGACACAGCTGAACCTGGGATTAGCCAGTTTCTGGATACTATATAAGGGGATATCAGAGGCTGATACATTTGCTGAAAACAGCATTCTTTTTAATTTCCCTTCCACTTTCACAATTGGGATCAAGGACCATAAAATGTTCTTGGGCATAGTTACTTTCATCTGGACGTCTGGCGTCTAATCTTCTTAGAATAGTATATCTTGGCTTTAGCATCAAAAGATAGTGTTAAAATACTTCCTGACAACTCTATAAGCTGGTCTAGCAAGGATATGACTGTCCTCTGCCCTCAATCTCTATATCTCTGTATGGCACATCAGAGAGCAAGCTTATAGAGGGATAAACGTATCCTCAGGTATGACAGTCTTCTTTGAGAGGTCCTTTCCAGTCTCAGAAACCTAGTTTCTCTCTTTTCCCCTGAATCCACTCTTAGGTATTTTACACAGCAGAACTCCCTAAGAGACCACTGATTTACAGATGGACAACATGATCATGCCCACATCTTCATCAGAAGATACGAGTTCCGTCTCTCTGAGTGTTCTCACGTATCTGGATACTTTGACCAACAGTACAGAGGAGCAATGCTTCACCGCCCGTTCCCGCAGCACTGTCTTGCAAGGGCTGCCGTTTGGTGGTGTGCCCACAGTACTTGCTCTCAACTTCCTCCTTTGGATGGTGAGTGAGAAAGAGAAAAATTATCTTCCTTTATTATCTGTTCATAAATCATCACCCATAACAGGTAGGAATGACAGACAAGCAGTAACACTTGGACAATTATATATCTTTACATCAAACACAGTGCATGAGATATGGCAGTTTTCTCCTTCATTCCCTGATATAATTCTCACTGGTTGCTTCCTTATATGTTTCTTGAACTCTTGAGAAAAAAAAAATCTCCACCGATAAAAAGAGATATATTTTCCCCTAAATATTAAAGCTATGGCAAACGTATCGTATGGCCTTTAGGTGGAAAGGAATAACCCCATTCAGTCAGTCAGGTGACAGCAAACTTCCCCCTGCAACGTTGCTTCCGACATTCACCCCACACAGCCAAGTTAGGTCGGCAACCAGACACCCAGTAGATATATTTCATCTAGAGCAGTGGTCCCCAACCTTTCCACCTTGAGGCTGGCCTGGGGAAGGGGGGAGCATGTGAGTGGCATGTGCACACGTGCACAAGGCTCCATTAGTGTAAGCAGTGGTCATGCGCATCCTCCACTCGCATAAATGGAGCTTCACGCTTGAGCAGAGGGCCTTTGCACTCATGTGTGAAGCCACGCTCGTGCGAGCGGAGGACACACAAGCAGAGGGCACTTGTTTTGGCATGCGAAGCTCCACTTGCGCAAGTGGAGAGTGCTCATGTGCAGAACTCCATTCGCACAAGTGCTTGCCAATTGCTCGCGTGGCCTGGTTTGAAACAGGCCATGACCCCGGGGTTGAGGATTCCTGATCTAGAGACCACCTCAACAAACAAACAGGAGAATTCGTAATTTCTTGTTCATCTTTACTTTGTACTGTTTTACATTTTTTCTCCAGTTGAACTCAAGTTCAGAACTCAACCAAGAAGCGCATTTGTATCTTAGAGTGAGTTCCATATATATTCATGCTATGCAAGACAGAATTAGCATACAAAAATTCCTGCCTGTTTATTTGTCCATCTTTAATTTATATTGGCAGGGTACATACAACATATCTAACTAGATAGTTAAAAACTTAATGGATGCCTTTGTACCACATGTTAAGCTTCATTAATGTTAACCTTAGTTAGTTTCTTTGGTGGTGATGTGGTCATATGAATGCAGCCTGGTTACAGTTCAGTCAGTTGTGTAAACCCAGAAAACGATTCAAAAACCAAGTTTTAGTATTTAACTGAGCTCTGAAAATCTATGGAAGTAGAAATCCCATTCTGCAGCTATTATTGATGTTTATCATTTATTGCAATTTCTATCACAGGGGAAAAAGAATGGAGTATTTACTTAGTAAAGAAGATCATTAAGTCAATAATGCATTTCTCCAACTGCAGGTACTTCTCTTCATATTTTCCTGCCTTCGGAAAGCAGCTTGGGATTATGGGCGCCTTGCCTTGTTGATGGATAATGACAGGTAAAATCTAACCTTTCTAAAAGGAAGCAAAAGCTGAAGGGCACAGAAAATAGTGAAATAATTTGCTGTTTGCCAGACTTTTCCAGTTTAATGCCCATAGATGTTGTGATGGCAACTCTTAAGTATTACCTGCCACTAACAGTCCAAGCATTTTGGAGGGCATCAGATTGGAGATGGCTGCTGTACATAGTCCAAAATTATCAGTACTGATGAGTGCTCTGTTGAGAATATAATGCACAAGGGCAGTATTATGAAAGCTTCAAAACCTGGCATAATAATAGAAAAAATGTCACTAACTCTACACGACTAGTAGACTGTGAAATACATTTGCAATGTCCCTTAATTCCAGTAGAAGAAAAAACAATGAAATTCCCTTAAATTTTCCTTTTAAAAGAGGAACAATCCAAAACACCTTCATAACATTTGTAACATAAGATGAAATCACAGAATTGTGGAGTTGAAAGGGACCATGAAAATAACTTAGTCCACCTCTTTCTAATGTGCATGAAAACCAGTCGAACCATCCTCAAGAAGTAGCTGTCTTGCCTTTTCTTTGTAGCCTCCAGAGATGGAGAACCCACAACTTCTAAAAATAGATTGTTCCAGTGTTGTATAAATCTCACCACCCAAAATGTATCTATATTCCATCAATATAGTAAAACTGCACAGTTGTAAAGACAGGAGCAACAGCAAAAGCAGACTGTGACAATATCAAAGAACTGGCTGAAATTATATCACTGATGGGATATGAAAAAAAAAATCTCACTTCTTACCTTATCCATTGATATGTGGTATTGAAAAGTTCAACTGGGATTGCCACCAGCCAAGGTTTTGAAAATTAAGATGTCTGGAGAGAGATGGTGGACTTAAAAGGTGTAGTTTAGTAAAGATCTTAGTAGAGCAAGGTGTAAGATACTTTTGGGCAGAACATCACATGATAGCTAATTGGTGAAATAAATCAGTGAACCATGAGCTAAGAAATCTCTGGTTGATAAATTGCCTCAGGAATGATTTCCCTAAGTGGTAGCTATATGTTAGTTTTAATAGGCTTCCTTCTATTCCCTGTAAAGTAGGAATAATCAAAATAGCTTTGTTGGAAGAAAACAAAACACCAATGCAGTTATCTAATTCTGATCCTTTTTGAGACGTTTGTCTTCATCCTATACATCTCACTTAGTAATATTGCTTGTTATTACTCTCTGAAGGTTTCTCTCCCACTGACTACAGTTCTTCTTCTTTTAATCAGCCGTTTGCCTCCAAGCACATGGAACTCCTACGAGTAAATGATACAGTGGTGATAAGGGAATGAAGTCTTGGGGAACTGAGAATTCTTGTGAAAGAAAAAGAATCGCCACTGTTTTTAAAGGAGAATTTGAGGGTTTACCAATTCCACCCAGGATCAATTAGCTGTCCCCAAATCAACTGTCAAGATGGAAAAGGTTTCTCCATCTGTATTTCAAGAAGTTCTTGGCCTTGAAACTAAAATGACCCAGGGTCAAAACAAAATCAAATTATAGCAGTAATACTTTCTCTCTTCCAGAGAAGGCAGAAGAGAAGGTGGGTGAGGGTGGAGGCAGATTGGATTAATTTTGTTACAGATGTCAAATAGGGGGAATCTGCTCCTGATTGTCCCAGAGATGCTTCATTTTCTTCCCCCTTGAAGACATTTCGCTTCTCATTCAAGAAGCTTCTTCAGTTCTTCTTGGATGAGAAGCGAAACATCTTCAAGGGGGAAAAAAGAAAAAAAGTCCAGTTGCCTTTGAAAAAGCACCTTTGGGACAATCATGACCTGGATGACTGAGAATCTTGATAGACATTCTGTTCCTGATTATTTTAATTCACTTCCTTCCCATTTTGCAGTGGCTTTTCTTCCTTTCACAGAATGTTTGAATGTCACTTGGTAACGTGGGTAAACTCCTTTAAAATATTCTCTTGGTTGTTAATCTATAATGTCTGTCTGATAATGATGGGTTTCATTTGATCGTTTAATGTTGGGTGAATGGGAAGGTTAGAGTCAGCATCTAATATTTAAAATACTGTTTCTTCACTATTACCTTAAAATAGTATTTTCAAATATCCATGCTTTTAATCTATTCTACAGCATCACATTTTTATAATATGTAGTGGGTATCCTTTTCATGAATGCTACAGGTTTTTAATTACTCTTACTGAAATTCTGATCTGGCCATTCTTAATGCTGTTATGTAAGATTTATTAATCCTTGGTTTGTATAAAAATAGTCTGTTACTTTTCCATTGGTGATTTGATTCGGCTCTGGGCATTGTTCCTTCTCCTATTTATGATACACTTTTTCCAGATACAATTTTCAAGTAAGTGCCAAAGATTGTAGATATTGAAATGGAGTCCAGAATAAGGGCTTTAAATTCTGGTCTTAGCCTAATCGTGAAATGCTACTTATAAGCAAATGGATGTTTAGGTTATGAGTTCTTCCATAGGCATCTTGCATTACCTCAGTCATGCTGCTACACAGGGAGTATCGCTGCACAATAGTAATGCTGTAACATGTTTGGCGCACTTATTTTTTCCCCTAACTAATGGACCAAATGTCTAGTACAGCAAAGAGCAATAGTGGAGGAGAAAATTTTTTCCCAATAATACAGTCCATGAGCTCCAAACTTGTCAAATCATGGTTTTCATGCTGGAGTTTGCTATATCTTGGTAGATATGAATATGGTCAACCCTAATTGGCGTGAGGAGGGGGGCTATGCTTCGCCTGCAGAAGTTCCCAAATGTAATTCCCAGCATCTTCAGTTTTTTTTAAAAAGCAGAAATTCATTTTAGATGGTGGTGTACTAGTTAAAAAGTACTTTCAAAGGACTATTGGGAATTACAATTCAGCAACATCACAGGTTCATCATCCTGGCCATTATGTACACAAAGATGCTAAAGTAGCATAAGGCTGCTTCTGCTTCCTAAGATCAGAAAAATTAAAGAAAGCAATAAAGAAATGGGAATTTAAATCTTTCTAAGAAGTAGGAATAAGGCCAGTAGGACATACCATCTGTTGGAGCTCTCAGAACAGTTGAACTATGGGTAATTCCATTCTGTACCATGTATTTCATTCTTCTTACTAGTTTGCTTCAGACAATGTAACCTCTGATTGAACATTATCTTCCAAATGCACATATGTACTTGGATAATTTGCTCTAGCCATTCTAGATAGTAAACACACTTGTTGGGCAAATTCTTATTCTTCTTTTGTTTTATTCCAGTGATAAGAGCTGCATAAGCAAACTGTGGAAAGCATCTCTGCCATTAATCTTGTATTTCGTCTTAAATTATTAATGCCTTTAATATAATTGGGCAATATAATTATTGACACCATGATCTCAAATGGGGCGAAAAACATAAAGCAAACTGTCTATTCTCATACAGAATGAAATAATAAAGTTACAAAACAATAAAGTTAGAGAATCCAGAATCCAATAAAGGTAACCAGAGGCTTCTGATTTCTTGGCTCCAGTAAGATGCCACAGAATGTTATCCAAGCTAGTTTAAAGAATTCATATGACTGGATTTTCTAGCAATCAATCATGCACCTAAGATTTTGTTTCCATATGAAGTTCTCCATCCCTCCCCATCTTAGTAAATTCTTACTTGAAGCAAGCAAGATGTGGCTGATTCAAGTGGTTCAGGCAAGAACAAGGATATATGTGTTTGTGTGCAATCCCAAAGTCCTCAGTTCATTAAAACACTTTTGGCTGCATATGTTCTTCTGGCTTCCAATTCCATACTCTCTACAATGGCACCTACAAGCTTCTTCCAAGACCACTAAAGCTGTAACATTTACTGGAGAAGGGCAGACATATGTCTTCTTAAACTTTCTTGAGCATCAATATCTTCTTGGAATATTGTCACTCTTCTTCTTTTAGGCTTGTTGGTGTCCTGAGGTTGTGGAACTGTAGATATTTAAAAGTGGCCTGGTTGGAATAATATTCCTGTTTCCATTCTTTTTCTTTTCCTCCTCTATATCTAATTTACACTGTCTTCCTCTTATCTTTCTCCACATTCCCCCTTCTTTCTTCTCCCTGCCATATACTTCCTATATATGGGAAGCCTGACATCCCTCTTCTATGGAGAACAAAGTGAAAAAGAGAAGTCCCCTTCTGAGAGCAGCCCCTTGGATGCTGACAACAAAGATGTGGTAAGTTTGAGAGGGGCTGCAGGGGGAGGAAAAAAATCATATGACAAAGATAAGTCCTATCCTTATTTGCCCATTTCCATCAACTAGATATAGGAAAGCAAAAACAGGGTTGCTGATGACTTGAGAGTGAATGATGTCAATTGGCTTTATGGATATGTGAATTTCCCAATAAGGCAAAAGTGATTGTCATTGCGAACTTCTGGTTTGATGTCGCTGCAAGGTCGGCTCACGGGATCGGGCTCCGCATTACCACGTCGAATCCTCTTCTTCGGAGGGCCCTCCCAGGGGCTAATGTCCATAGAGGTGACATTCAAAGGAGGGGCACCCTGCAGGTCATGGGGAGCAGTGGCTCTCCTGCTGGACCCAGGGTTTCTTCCCCCTTTGCCAAATAAATCTGGAAAAAGAGACTCTTTGGAACATTTTAAAATGGCGATTAGAGAGAAACAGAGTAAAAGTGCACCCTAACAGGAAATAAGTACAAGTTATAAAATACAGAAAGACTGGATGGATAAATTTTAGTGGCATGACTTTGAATAGGCATTTTAAAATGGTGGACATTTGATTGTTTATTCAATATTTTTTGCTGAATTAATCGGAACAAACAGCTGACAGAATAGCCTTAACGCTGACCTTTAAGTTAAAGGTGCCATCTACTGGTGAATGTATATATATACTATGCCAGACTCCTCGAATAATGGAAACAACCTTGGAAAATTTTGATAAAGGCAGAAAATAACACCGGGAGGTCTGCTGTACTATCTATTGTCCTATACTTATCTACTGTATGGTTACCAGAGAATTAACCTTGGAAACCTGGA
>JANHFL010008679.1:0-10514 GCA_032468155.1 Oxyrhabdium leporinum
CTTTCGTGAGAAGTTGGAATTGATTGAACATTTTTTTCGGGAAACTTTCATTTACCTGTACACGATGGCGAGAAGGAGAAAGAAACACAATGGATCTGGAAATAAAGTAGGCAAAGAAATGCTTGGGGAATTTGGGGAAAGCAAGGGTATCTGGGCGGTGATGAGTGGGGAAAAGTCTTCTGCCCACAAAGAGAAGAAGCTGCTTCCCTTCTCAGCAAAGAAAGCAGGTAAACATGGCGGGGCCAAGTGTGGAAGAGAGTAGGGAAGGAAGGACGACAGTGCGGAAGGCAGGGAAGGGAAGCTCCGGGGACCATGGGAGGGGCAGCTAGACAGGCCGCATGGGGACGTAGCACCGGCGGGAAGTGAAGCAAGTGGCAGGCAAGCTCCAGGGACCATGGGGGGGAGCTAGCCAGGCCGCGCGGTGAGCAGGGTGCGGGTCAAGCGGTGAGCGGGCAGGTAGGGGCGGGGCCAGCCAGAGATGATATTTGCCAGTTCTCCGAACCAATCAAAATTTCCCCTACCAATTTGCCCGAACCAGTGCGAACCAGTTAGATTTCACCTCTGGCTCTAGTCTATTGTAAAGCTTCTAAGATGATTTATTTCTGTAAGTCATATGTCATGCCATCTCTAACAAGATGACCATGAGCTCTGTAGTCAAAATAATATCTCTGCATGATAAATTAAATTAGAAATGGGCCTGCTAGCATTTCTCATGGTGAACTTTTTCTGTGAATAGACCCAGTCAAATCTCTCCAATACTAATTCAGCTAGAGCACTAATAAGAATTTTGCAATATAATTCAACCAAAAGATAGATGTCAAAGAGATGAATAATTGGAATAATTGGAGCCATACAGCATATAGATTACTTGCATTGTATACTTCCTTTCATTGTGCTCAAGGAGCCTGAACTATCTGTCAGAAAAGCTTTAACTTTGAATCATACTTTGATCAGATCTTTCCAACTTTATGATTCTCTGAGGCTAGTGGTGTTGTTTTTATCCTCACACAGAAAAGTAGGTAAATGAAACAAACTAAACATGGGTACTTTGTCATTTGTGATGATCAAATGCTCTGCATGAATATATCCAATCTCTTAAAAATGACACATTGCTATTTTATGATTTATTGCATTCATACCCAGTCTTTTTTCATGATCAATTACATAGCTATTCTTCTATATTTTTAGTTCACAACAAAATTCTATAAGGTAGCTTTTGATGTGGGAAAATGGTCACAGTCATTTCTATGACTGAGTGAATTAAAGGTCATTATAAAAATACATGTTCTCAATATACTGCTTCTACCTCCAAATTGTGGAATACAAGCAGCATTACATTGACTTGCAAGTTAGTGTTTAGTTTAGATAATTTAGCATGCTTAAAGAGTGTGACCATACTGAGGGTAAAACTGTGCTTTGGTTGAGCTTGTGAAAACTGCTCCAAATGTCTCAGAACTACTATTGTTTTATATTTTCATTTTTCATATATACATATGTATGTATGTACACAGAGAGAGAGAGAGAGTTAGAGAGAGAAAAAGAAGTTTTATATATTACCTAGAGTCTTAGGTTAAAAATTGTAAATAAAATTAATAATTGTATCTGTAATACTAGCAGGTAATACTCACATGGTATTAAGATAACTAAGGTTTTTAACTTAGTCTAGTCTTTTTAAAAAAGAGTTAGCAAGTTAATTAGTTTGACCTTGGTGATCAATGCCAGGATAGGCATCAGAGTCCAATATTCATAGGACCATCTGTGTATGGAAGGTTACATCTTGAAGAATTTTAAAATAAGAAACAATACATCATTATTTAATTAATTTCTTCTCTTTTGGACTGCAGGGTAAGTGAAACAGAAAATATTATTTTAGCTAATGCCATACACGAGCCATGCATCTTTACAAAATTCCAACTTCTACATTTTGGGAATATAGTTCAATATTACATTTACATCTTTTAACAATTCCATTCTTGTCCATAATAGTATTTACATATAAGATAACATGAAGTCAAAGAATAAAACCAAATCAGATGTCTCAAAGAAAACTCAAATTTCTTCAATCACCAGTGCATATACTTATGCACAAACACACAAAATTTAATTTCTATCTTTTTAAAAAGATTCTTTGGTGAATCCAATAAACCCTAAACAAAACTGCCTGATGAAGTAATTTTAAATTACAAGAACTATATTTTTACCTTTCATTAAATCTGGACACACTAATTTTTCAAAATTGGATATTCCAATTCTTTGTTCTACAGTTCAGTTATCTAACTGATGCTAATTTTCATTCTTTGAAACAATTCTGTATTAAATTGAATTGTTGGATTCAAATCAAACATTACACATCTTAAGTATCCAAAGATTGTGGGTACCTCTGAGGCTGCTAAATCATGTAGGCCACACTGTTTCATCAGTATATGTTTCAATTGCATATATTACCAAGCAGATGTTGTAGGTAAATCATAGTCAGAACGCTATGTCATTCTTTTTAAACCAACCTTTATTAAGTCAATTGATTTAAAATATGTATTTCTTGTTTGGAGTTGAATAAACTAGATTTAGTCTTTTTCTCTTTTTTAATATATTTTATTTGTTATCTATTTTATTTTTCTCTGCATCATGTATACTTTTGCTTACTTTAAAAAAAATATTGTGATGTATACATAAACATATATGTGTTATAAACATACAAAGAATATTAATGTAAAGAGTTGCAACCAATGTTAAACTATGTGTCTATAAGGAAAAGAAAGAAAAGACAAGGGAGAGATCAACATATTAGAAACTTATTATCATTGTTATATGAAGAGGACAAAAATTGCTAATGTAATTGTTTCCACAATGGAAACATTTCACAGTTAGTGAAATGGCAGTGCTTATATTTAAAAGATGTTTCATCTGGCAATATAAATATCATTGGTAATTTTATGAAAATGAGTTTCTCTATCGAATTGCTTGAAATTTCTTGCCTTAAAATAGAAAAAAAAATGACCTAAGTATGATTATGAGGATACTTATATGAGGCAGCAGCAATTACTGCAATTTGCACACCTAAATTAACATAATTGTTTTAAATACTAATGATTTAAAATCCCAAGAAGGTTTTGACCTATAATTGTCATAAATATGGGTTATGAAAATAGTCAACAATTCAGATTTTTCCTAATGGGATATCTAGTTTTGGAGATTATTCAAATTGTTTACTTAATTATCTTGAAGAGATGAGCCACAGTTTTACTGAGATTAAAAAAGTGGATTTTTTAGAATGAATGTTTCTTTGAAAAGATTCTTTCCTTTAACACAGCTTACATTTACAATATATAACATTAATTGGCTGCATCATAGTTCTATTTATTGACAGCAGTTAATGGTTGTAGATTAGTCAGTGAAAAATCACTTGTGCTTAATAAGCAAGCAATAGTATCCAAATGATTATTGATCATAGTTCTGCATTATTTCATCATATCATTATAAACAAAACACTGAATAATTTCCTTTTGTATGTCTTTGGATGGAAAGGTGATAGTGGTCTATAAAATTGGCATAATAGTTTCAACTTTAGAAATTGAAAACTACTTTATAAAGATTCTCTTACTAAGGAAGTTCTACATTATAGTCTATTAACAAAAGAAAAATATTTCAAAATTACAATATGTCTTATGATATGAATGGGTCACAAAAACTCATTAATTTTGTTGTAATAATATCTATTTTTATTTTGTCAAGTATCAGGGCAGTGATCAGATACCACCTAATGAGGCAATTGGTTCTTTTGGATCCATAAGCACACCAGTGAATAACATGATATTAAGCTTTAGATTAGCAATAGTACTTAGCAATGGTATTTAGATTTATATAGTTCTTCATAGTGACTTACAGCACTCTCTAAGTTGATTACAATGTCAGCATATTGTCCCCAACAATCATTTTACCGATATCGGAAGGATAGAAGGCTGAGTCAACTTTAAGCCTGTCAGGATCAAATTCCTAATTGTGGGCAAACTTCGCCTGCAATATGCATTCTAACCACTGAGCATTCAGGGCAAACAGAGCAAAAGGAAACAGTATAAAAACATTGCATTAAAAATATACATAGCAAGCAAAATAATACCCACGTTTCTTACAAGTTTCCAAGCGCTCCTTAATAATGGCATCAGAGATACTCCGAGGATGACCAGTTTCCATAGCACTTAGCACTAGGTTCTGTGCAGAACCTCCCAATAAATAACAACAACTCTGCAGTTTTTATCAAAGGCTGGTATCATGACTACAAAGCGCTGCTATGGTCAGGAGACTGCAAGACCTGACTTTGAGTGGCTGGCAGATGACTTTGTGATCGAAATCAAAAGTCTGAGCTTTGAAGTGGAAAAAGTTTTAAACTACATGAAACACACACACATACACACATACACACACATACACACACACACACACATACATTTCTCCTTTGATCAGCAAGCAAGAATAAAAAACAAGCAAGCTAGCTTCTAAACTTCTAGACTTTTCTTCACATGAAGGAGAAATCAAAATATATCACTAACTCCTTGAAATAACAATAGTCTTCTGCATTGCTACTACAATAACCTCTCTCTTCTTCTTTTCTTTCCCTTGGAGTGCTTTAAAAATAGAAAGAATAAATGCATAGTTTGGGGGATGTTGGAAAGAAATAAATTTTCAGAAGCCATTGATTATCCTATAACATTAATATACAAATTATGTTTTAAAATGTATATGATTTAAAAATAGAATTTCCAGATTGTCTATTACATAGAGTGTGCATTGATCACAATATTTAATATAACCTTGTATTAGACAAAAAGAAGTACTGCAATAATTACTGAAACAGTCTTAGAATAGAAATAGGAATAGGAATAGGAATAGGAGTAGGAATAGAATAGAATAGAATAGAATAGAATAGAATAGAATAGAATAGAATAGAATAGAATAGAATAGAATAGAATAGAATATTTGGCCAAGTGTGTTTGGGCAGACAAGGAATTTCTCTCTGGTTTATAAGCCCTCAGTGTAAATATAAACAATAAAGTAATATAATCATAAGATGCCAATAGGAGAAGGTAGTAGAAAAGATAAGAAAGATAAAATAATACAGCCATACTACATGGGTAAATATCCTTAGACATGACAATATTGTGAGGATTATGTGTTTAGTAGAGTGAAGGCATGAGGGGAAAATCTACCCCTGTGTCTAGTTGTTTTGACACACAATGCCCTATAGTGACATCCTGAGGGGGGGAGTTTATGTCCAGGATGTGAGGGATCTGTAGATATTTTCTCAGCCCTCTTTCTGACCCATGCAATATACAGGTTCTCAATGGAAGGCAAGCTGGTTGCATATGTTATATATCATATATATTGTTCCATCATCTTTTAACACAGGGGATAGAGACCTAATAAACTTCTTAACTGTTAAGTAGAAGAAAGAACTGTCAATTATATACTTCCCCTGCTTCTTTACTGTCTCTCCCAATCCTGGTATTTTTCCTATAAGAGAGGCTGGAGAGGAATTTCCCTTCCTTGCATGATATGGTCTATTTGGGTCTCATTAAATCACTGAATAATTAGCATTAAAAAAAAGAATGCAATTATTCTGTTTTCCAAATTAGATTTAGTCCTGTTGCTGTGATTTAATTGTGTCCAATATGCACCTTATTCTAGTTAAAAATCTTCTAAATAGAAAATAGACAACAATATAGGTAATTCCTGAAGCCAAAAATAGACAACTTTATTGATTTACTCGAAAGAATGTACTTCTAGGATAGTATTCTCTAGTGGAACACTTCATGATGTTTTCCAAACATATAAAATTCCATTAGTTTTCCCAAACCCTTAATCACACTTGAAACAGCTCTTTAGATTTTACTTATAATTATTATAAGAATAAATGGTGACATTTTTATATGTTTTATATGTGAGTTGGAGAAAAGATGAAAAATGAACTAATTACTTAGGAAATCATATTGCAGATTTAGGGGGCACCATCTTCTATGCTTGGTGCTTTATTAAATTCATTTTTGCTTTCGATATATGAAGCCCTAATTTAGGACTCAGACACCTAGGACCAATGGATCTAATCCAGTTTTCCATGCTGGCTTCCTTTCCAGAGGTTTTGCCCAATCCTCAAAGTTCCTTTTATTGTACTGTTCAAGATTTATAGTCTTGAATTGAAAATACTGTTAGCTCTATCATTTGTAAAAAAAAATATACTATAAATATTGATCATTATTATTCGACATAACCAAAATTTAATGTTATATTTTAAACAGCAGTTGGTTATAATAATTATTTTTCCTAATTTATTTACAAATAAGGTAATCAAGAAGAATTCTAACCAAGGAATGGTTAGAATCAAAAGAATTATGATATTGCAACGTCCATTCTATATAGATCTTGAATAATTTAAAGATAATTCATCCCTTAATCTAATGAGAACACGAAGATTATGGAAAATATTTTGAAGCTTTATTTTATTATTATCTTCCTAGGAACAGTGAATGTTATTTGCATAGCTATGTAATTAACTTGGTTTTCACTTAGCGTAAGATAAATACTTTAGATGCAATGAAGGCCAGTTTGGTGCAATGATTAAAGGCACCAGGCTATAAATTGGGAAAGTGTGAGGTTTGTTATCTTCTTTGACAACAAACTAATTGGGTAACTTTGGTTCAGTCATTCTTTTTTAGCTCTAGGAAAAAGAGAAATCAAAACACTTCTAAAAATGTTTCCAGAAAGCTGCAGAATAGATATCAAACCCAAAAAATCTTAAATGATGGCCATTCACGAATGAAGGTAAATATACTGTATGTGTCCCAGGATAATATTACAGGATCCAATCTGGATAGATCATCAGGACCAGAGGTTTAGTCTTCTGAGCTTTCAGACTGGAGCCCATCATCAGGCAACTTCTCCCTCACCAGAATGTGCTGATGATAGTCTCAGCAAAAGTCCAAAAGCTCGAAAAACTAAGTCTCTGGTCCTTGTGACTGACCCAGATTAGATCCTGTGATGGCCATTCAGCCTATAAACTGATCACTTTGCTTTGTTAATGCCAGGCACAAATGCCTACGTTGCCTAAACCTACAAAGGCTTATTCAAGAGTCAGAACTGACTCAAAGGGATAAATATAGTAGTAATAACAATAACAATCATCATAATAATAATAATAATAATATAGTATTTCAATACAGAAATACATTATTTATGCACAATTTTAGAAAGTACATTTAATATAAGCATATATGAGATAGTTATGATGAGATGCAGTACTTTGTGCCATAGAAACATCCAGATTCACCTCAGTGAGATGGGAACTAGTTGTGATTTATTTCATAGAAGTAAGTGATGCTAAGGTCTTTCAGTCTTAAGTTTCAGCCAGTAATTCCATTCACTGGAAAGGGGTTATGTACTTTCACAGAAAACTCTTCTGAGATTTTAATAGTTGTGTAGAAGTTTTTGAAACTGACTAATGGAATTGCCAAAAAAGTGTAATGGAACTGTTGGATAATATTACAGAAGGAAGATGAATCTAGTTTCTTTGTTTTCAGAAGTCTATAAGGGGGAGAGAAAAGCATTGTTTTGCAAAACAAATTCAAAGAACTCCGTCACACAAACTTTTATGTAAGAAAAGCACTTTTTTCATTTTGCCATATGTCTAGTATATGCATCTATTTTATTTCAAATAGGCTGACAGACCGGGAATTTTATTCCCAATTATTTCTAATTATTACAATGATGAATTATAGACATATTTCTTGGTCTTAAAAATATCAAGAAAAATAATTTAACTTTGAATGAATTGAATTGCAGCAGTTCAGTTTATCTTGATAGCAGGATTAACGACAGCATAAAAGGCAGACCTGCATTGGGGATATCTGTATTACAACAACTGTCTCAGTTCAGTTTAATGGCCGTAGAGCAAAATAACTGATCTTGAGTACTATCACACTGAGACATTTCTGTTTAGGGTTCAATTTGGTCTTTTTGAGGAGAAATGCTGCTGGGAGTTAGTCTTTTAATTGTGGGCAGTGAGAAAGGAAGGTAATATAACATTATGTTTCAAATGTAAACTGCTGTGCCTTGGCAAAGCTATTAGAAGCTTTCCTCTTTGCAGAAGGATTGATACAAAAGGCCAAATTGCTTTCTTGCAACAGTGAATTAATTTGTGAGGTTTTTCAGTATTACATATAAAATACTAATATTCCTACAGTATCAGCTAGCTTGCCTTTGAGCCTGACAATTTGTGCAATTCTAGTTTGTTTTACTGAAAACATTACAATGGAGAAGGACAATTAAGTATTACTTAGAACTTTTCTATTTTTTCCTTGCTACAGCCACACTGCTGCATTAAATTCTGTGAGTTGACATGCAAATCATTTTCATTCATGTATGGTTAAAAACCTCTTGATGCATGGGGATCTGTTACATTAGGTTATCTGGCTATTTATTTCTTTTAAATTCATACTTAAAATTTATGTCTATAGCTTAAAATTTTTTCTTCTTGTTTGTTCCTGTAAAGAGTTATAACCAGCATGTGTATTTGTGTGTGTGTATTTATATACATTGTATATAAGGATTTATATGCCACTCCAATCCCAAAAGGGGTCTAAATAGATTGCAAACTGTTTTACGGTAAAACAATTTAAAATAATTTTTGAAGGTCCTAAAATAAAAGTTCAATAATCCCACCACTTGAAAAACATTCAATTTATCAAATAAGACAAGAAATTCAAAAGAGGAGAAGCTTATAATTCATAACCATTCAGTGCTGCTTAGAAAAAGGCTTTTCTAAAAGCAAATGAGTGTAGTCAATGTAATTTTAAGGGCCACATTGTTTCAAAGAATGAGGGGTTGAGAAGGCTTGTCCCTATGTCCCTTGAAGATTACAATCCCTAAAAAAAGAGGTCTGGAAAGGCCCCACTTTTATTTTATTGGATAGGAGAAGTCTCTGAAAGAAGACAATCATTTATCCAAGTCTTGGTCCCCACCTGGATTGCACCCAGAAAAGAATTAACAATCAGTTATCAAAGGAAAAGTTTGGTATTTTTTTTAAAAAAAAAGCTCAAAGTTTTTGACACTACTTAATCTGCTGGCTTCTAGACTAGACCATGTGGAAATTCTGACAATCTTTAATGTCAGGCATATGTCAAACACATGGTATAATCCAATGAATATGTAACTCAGGCATGATCTCCCAACCCATAAGAATCTTCTCCATATACTTTTCATGTGCTCTTTGAGCAGGAGGTATGACACCAAGAAGATGTTGAGATTATGAGGAAGCTGTTTATGAGAAAGTATGATACTCTTCAGACCCAAATATGCATACTCCTGATTTTGTATGGCATTTAAATCCAGAGGCAAACTGTTTTTCAAGGTTGAGCTTAAGCACATTTTTTTCCTATCTAGACCTTTCCAGCCTCCAAGCACTGGGACAATATTTTCATTACATCCCTTGTTTGCCTACAGGACAAGGAATGAAACTGAATATTAAGTAGGATTACATTATATTGGAGGGCCCTAGGACTTGACCTTTCCTGCATTGTTGAATCTTCCTTGTATAGAAGAAGGAGATATACTATAAAACTGTATCTACTACTTCTAACCCTGAAAGTCATTTTAGGATTTTCTTGTGATGAATGGATATACAGCAAGACCAAGAGAGTCATCATTTCTTGTTCTGACTTTGCTGAAGGTCATCCACGGGGGCAATTAATATGGTTTTACTTGTGTGAATGTCTCTCTGTACACTGTGTATTTGTGTTTCAATGCTTGAGTATGAATTACTCTATTTTAACACAAACTATCAGAGCCCTGGTTAAAGTCCTAGACCCAAGTCCAACTCATTAACTGTACCACACTTGTTCAATAAAAGTTTTCTGCAGTATTTAATTTTGGACATTGTGTTTTTCATTCAAACAACCATGTTAAATTATTTCATTATGAATTATTTTATGAATCCCTATGTTTTGCACATTTGTTTTTAGTAAGTCTTTTTAAAAGGACACTATGTGTGTGTGTGTGTGTGTGTGTACACGTATATATGTGTGTATGTGTTATTATTTTCCTATAAAATATATCATTTTATTGTGATTCATAACCACTTGTCAAAGAATTTGATGAAATGCTTCTACATAAAATCCATTTAATATTTCATCAGATTAGAATCATACATAATATGCAACAATTCAGATAATTCAGTTTAATAACCAATTTGAAACAACCATAAAAAGGTGGCAATTTTTAAACAAAGACACATTGAAGATTATATAGATTAAACTGTGTCTGAATAATTAAATACATTATTGATTATGTATCATTTCTAAGCTACATGGAAAACTTATATGAAAAAACTAAGATAAAGACATGATAATGTCAAAAGTTATTTCAAGTCTTCATTGCTTAAAAGATATCATTTTGCATTTATTTATTTATTTATTTATTTTTACATTTATATACCGCCCCATTCCGAAGACTCGGGGCGGTTTACAGCT
>JANHFL010008679.1:19207-29278 GCA_032468155.1 Oxyrhabdium leporinum
GTATATGTATACGTGTGTGTGTGTACACACACATGCATATATACATGCATGCACACACACACACACACACATACACAGAAAGACACCCTATGAGGATGTAATATCATGTGATTCAGTTTTGGAATATTCTTGTAATCTAATGTAAGACAATCATGTTTTTCCTTTTGTAGATTTCTGCTCTCTTTTCCCCATAGAAAACTGATGATCAGTCTGCTGAGAGTTTCTTTATATAGTCAGTACATGCAATTGAAATTTATAGAAAATGGAGCAACCTTCATTCCCAAATTAGAAGTAGAGACATGTTCAGTAATGGAATGCATGTTTCTTTTTGTTTTTGGAGAAAGTTCTTCAAATTTTCCACAAGATAAAGTGATAAGGATGGATGAGAGTGTGTGTATGTGTATATATAGGTTTTTTTCCCCAGGTGTGCTGAACAGTCAACAGTCATGAAAGGAAAGCAGTCAATACTTATTTTTCTGGTATGGAAGAGATGGGAAACGAAGGGAGCATCCACCTATCACAGGCTATGCTAATTCAGTGCAGACAAAACACCTTGGTCACTACTATGAAATCTGAAATGGCATTTCTGAAACCAGCTTCAGTTCCAGCTGCTTCCTGTATGGGAAAAAAAGCAACTGAGGACTTTGATACAGAAAACATTCAAAGCCAGGGGAGTCACAGAGATGAATGAAATAGAACTTTGTATTCAAATGTTTGCTTCCTACACAGTCAGAGTGTTTATGATTATACAGCATTCACTGACAATTTATCAGAAGTTCTTCCAAGGGAAGTTTAGTAATCTTCCCCATTCATGTACAGCTAAGGACAACTGCCAACTATGTCTTCTGGTTGACAAGTAAGATTGGCAAGAGCTAGTGAATTAGAGCAGAAACATTGTTTTTGCTTCAATTCATAATACATAGCAAAACAACAATAACAGAAACCAAAATTGGGAACATATAAAATAGTTATATCATCCAATGCAAAATGTGCTTAGAGAGAAATTTCCTCATAAATACAAAAAAAATAAAAATTAAATTAAATTTAAAAATCACATGTTCTAAAAGGATCTATAATGTACTGATAAAAAAACTGGAAAATTTTGAACAGCTTTTCATGTAAACATTGTTGTTAAATAAAACTGTTAAAGTACAGGAGGAAATATTCTGAGATTCAGATCAACCTTCTTTTCATTGTGGGATTTATGCTAAATATGATGCAGGGGCATCTGAAGATATAGATTACAATCAATGAGGCATAAACTCTATAGATGTTTTGACAATATAATATGGGCCAAACAGAATTTAAGTGATTGAGCCAACTCTATATTAAGATTTATATAGATAATAATAACATCCAAATTAAAATGTGCCCAGCTGTCTAGCTCTTATGTCCACATATCTAAATCTCTGAATAATTAATTCTACTCTCAAACTGCTTTTATTGTTAGGAAATGTGTCCTAACATTCAATCAGAATGTTACTGCCTATAATTTAAATCCATTAGTCTCTGCACTGAAATCAAGGAAAACAAATTTAGGGAAACTTCTGAGTGATATATTTCCAGGTATTTGAAATGGTGTAATCATATTACTCTTCCACAGCCAACCAGTCTTCTGATGGCCAAGTGTGCCCAGATTCTTCTACTGGTCTACCCAAAGAATTGCAGCCATTTACTGCTTTCTTGCCTGGTTATTCAAGAAGTACCTGACAATTTTTTTTTCATTCAAATTGTTTTTTTAACCCAATGCACTTTAGAAAAAATGTTACCATTATAACCAAAGTCAAACTTGGATGGTTTTCTGTGTGCAAAAATATAAATTTAGATTATTGTTAACTGTATCTAAAAATTAAAGGTTTATATTTTTCTTGTAAAATAATTGAAAGGGGATTTTTTTATTGTTTTGAGAAATGAATAAAAATCATCTTATGCCACATACCCAATTCTAAAAGCACTTGGGGATTGCTTTCTAACTCATCTTCTCAAGAAATGGATGATAACTTTTGACAGTGCCAAGAATGTTTTTCAGAGTCTCTACCAGAAAGTGCCTGGGGATATTCTGATGACACCTCCAGGAAATAATCCAAGAACCAAATGTGCTAGAAATATGTTTATGAAAACGTTGTTTCTAGTATGACTGCTGTTCCATCTGCACTTAGCAGGCATTAAGTTAGGTAAGGAGCTCACACAATTCTCATCATCTCAATTATTACAAGTAAGAATGCAGATAAGAGATAAGCTAGAGTGATCAACAGCAGAGTGATTCAAACTTTGCAAATAGTTTCTTCTAAAATTACCCAGAGTTGTTGAGAGTTGGATGGCATGCCACTTTAAGTAATATATTAACTGTAAAAAGCAACTTTACTTGCAACAGCTTACATCGTGTGATAATAACTTTAATATTATTAAATAAATATCTGCTTACTACAGGTCTTTGGAAGAATTCAATAGGTGGACAAAAATGCCAGAACCAGTCTAAACATCCAGCTGACTGTATGACCAGTCATCATCATCATAACTGAGTTTGTGGGAAAAAATGCAGTGCAAAGTTTGTTGAGTTACACAGTTGGGTAAATAACACTTTCTACACAGAAATTTGTGTAAGCTGTCCAGAGTCACTATTAGTGATTTGGCCAGCCATATACATTTTCTAAACATATGCAAAAATTCTTCTGAGAGTCCCCTTCCATTAATGCCAAAGGAGTGGGTGTACATGTCTACTTAATCTATTAGAACTGCTAATTGAGGTCTCAGAACAGCAGGAAATGTTTTAAAAAACAGGTGAACTGAATTATTTTCATGCTATTAATTTCTTCAGTGAGATGAAGCTTGCATTTCATATATTTATAACAATTAGAATGCTGATACAGAAAATAAAAACATTTTATCATGCTAAATTGAATCACTAAATTGACCACTTTATTCAACCTTGTGTCTGTGTCTCTGTGTGTTTGTGTGTACACACAAAATAAACATGTTTATTGGTTTATCTATGCTTATTCTGCCACATACAAACATGACTTTTCTTGACAAGATGATTCCTTTTACTATTGGTTTTGCATAATTGCTGCAAAATTATGGAGTCAGAAATAGCATTTTTTAAATACATTAGAGCTTTTGCTGCATAAATTATCTGTGTTCACAAATAAAAAGGTCATTATCAGATCACATTCATGGACATACATCTTGATATACGCAAAAAGCTTTAATGGGCAAAAGCAGAAATTGCAGTGAGAAGCTTGCACACTATTCTCTAAAAAAGTAGAGATATTTTAATCATTTCACAAGAATAAAAATTTTCAGCCATATTTTTAGTTTGGAATTGGTCATAATTTTAAATTCTGCAAATAAATGAGAAGAACTGTAACAACTATACAAATGGATTTTTTTTTTAAAGTTAGATACCCTACATAATTAACAAAATGGTGATTTTCATAAAACAAAAAAGTCTGATTAAAATGAAAAATGTGATAAACAATGAGTGAACAAACATGTTTATTGCTGTACTTATGAAAATTAATATCATTTGTATGACATGATATTATAACAGCTGTCAATAATAACAGTTATGGAACTGCTATTATAGGAGTTGGGGAAAGGGGTAATAAAGATATTGATAGTTAAAATATAGAAGAACTAGAAGAAAATGAATTTTGATGAATACTACTGTGACTTTTAAATTTCATAAAGATGTTTATATGAAGATCTCTTTGTGGCAGAATGAAGAATCGTCATTTAAAAAACTAATTTATCATGAGAGACTTGTTTTTATCTCTAATACTTTTCTTTGATACTGGACTACTCATTGCCTGCCTCTTAACAATGTTGCTGTTGATAATATTCTAGCTAGGGCACTGTTTTAATTCTAGCACTGATAGTGTTCAACATTCAAGTGTGGATTTAGCAAGCTTAAAAATGAATTATGTTCAAAATGCAAGAGATCTTTACCGATAAGATGCTCTGGGTGTATTCATCACAATGAATTAGGAATACAAATCATATGGTAAAATCCAGATCACAGTCACATTAAAATACAGCCAAACACAATCTTTCCATTAGATTCATTGAAGCTTTGAAGGATCAAAGTAGAGTTTATGGTTTACAAAATAAAATGCCAGATCACAGTCCCACTAAAATACAACTAAACACATTTTTTCCATTAGAATCATTGAAACTTTGAATGATCAAAGTGGGGTTTATGGTTTCTCTTCACCATATAAGTGATAGATTTTAAAGGATTAAAGGAAGTGAGCCAACATGAATATTACTATTTATTTATATATTTATTTAAAGGAGGTGAACATATCCAACACACTTTCCTCTTCTTATTTTCCCCACAACAACAACAACCCTGGGAGATGAGTTGGGCTGAGAGAAAATAACTGGGCCAAGGTCACCCAACCGGCTTTCATGGCTAAGGCAGGACTAGTATTCACCATCTCCAGCTTTCTAGACGGATGCCTTAACCACCAAACATCATAGCTGTTTCAGATTAATAATAAATCGATAAACAACATATATATTTTAATTAGAAAACACATAAAGTTTTCATTACAGCTATTTCAGATTTATCAAATCTAATCTACATAGGTTTTAATTAGAAAACACAAATGAAATAGATAGGCAAAATAAACAAGCCCAGATGAAAACACAAGGTAGTTATGCTTTAGTAAAAAGCAATACTGACAGGAGATTTTAAAAATGTACTTTAGACAAAAAGTCAGTAAAAAAATAGTTAAACAACTTCAGAAAAACAAAACTAGTATTTGGGGACATTTCTCCTCCATTGTTAAGCAAACAATTCAGACCAATACAAAATTAAATTTTATGATAAAATACTCTCTTCAGGTATATTTGAAACAGAGAACCAGCTAGCTTAAGTAGTTAATATTTAATTCTTTGAATATTTTAAATAATATCATATCCTTCTCAGAAAACTCTGGTTATTGAGGGCTTTCATTTAATACCATGTGCATTTCTCTTCTAAAAAAAAGGTATTACCTAATCATACCTTTTTTCCAAAAACAAGTTTTCTTTAGAAATATTAAAAAACAATGTTCTTTCCATATGTCAATGTTCCTGATAAATTAAAAAAGAAATGTGTGTACTTGCTTTATGTTAAGATTGAAATTTATTGCTATAGACCTATTGAGAAAAAAAACATTTATTTTAAAGTATTATAATATCTATTTATGAACTATTTGTGTAATAGAAATCTTGTTTATGCTTGCTTTTAGCTGTATAAGTGAAACATCTGCTAAACTTAAACATTTTGCTTTTGTTGGACCATCTTTATAAAGGCTTTAGGTAGTTTTTTGTTTGTTTTTCAATAAACCCTCCGGAAACTACACTGCATTAATAATGCTTAGAAGCCATTGACATATGCCACTCTCCCATAATATTTTTTTTTTAAAATGCTGATAGCTTAGTTTGTTATATTTCACCAGCAGATAGAAAACCTTCTATAACATACTTATATTTATTTTACAGTGATAACGTGAATCTCTTACCTTACTAGGATATATATTGAATGTAAGGAGACAGATTACATTATACTGGACTAAAGTAGAATTGCTAAATTGATTGCTAAATAGAAAATGTTTGCATTTATTCATGAGAAAATATTTCTATTTCCTAGCTATTTCCTAGCCAATCTCCTAGAAATGTGTGATAAATTATGGTGGTACAATTCACTTTGAGGCCTGTTGAATTCCTGCATCATGAATGATTAAATTACACTCAGATTTGGCTTGGAAAATTTCAGATAATCATTAATTTGCAACAAAAAGATCAGAACATGTTGATTTTTTTCTGCCATCTTCCATCATCCAGTTTTCTGCAGTCAAGATGCAGAAGGCATAAATTAAATTGCGGGAATGTGTAAGAGAAAGTTGAAGGTTTAATCTATGAACCCACTTTCTTCTAGTGCTAGAAACAGTTTAGCAAATATGCTTCAAAAATAAGGAAGGTGTCCACAATATGGCTTGATGCACAACTTGAGGCCATGACATGTATTGTCCTATGTAGCATCCTGTGTCATACTTTTTCATCCCACCCACCGGCAGATATCTCGATTAGCCCTAGTCTGATATCATGCACCTTCTACTGAGTTATTAATCAAGTTAGTTACTGTGATGAAACTTGCAAGATTCGGTGCTAGTGCATTCACAATTAGAAGCTAAATTTTATGTTGCTACAATGAAAGCAAGATATAATTGGCTAAAGACATATTTATCTTTGATTTAGATATTACTTCTGCTTTGATACATCTTAACCAATAAAGTATAGCAGATGCATAGTTTTTAATTTTTATTTTCTAACTATTAATGTTTTAGATTTATCTTCCTGGTAATAATGATAGTAACATAATAATAGAGGAGGGGATGTTACCTTCTGTGATTTATTTTGCTAGTTGTTAGCATATTATTGTATTTGTATGCTTCACTCTGTTCTTGTTCTTTTACATATTTGCTCATCATTAATCAAATAAATATAATTGATTGATTGACAATTAGAAAATAAAAGATTTAACATGAATGGCTTTGATCCCAATTCTATTTAATACCCTGAGTGATTTCTTACCACACCAAACATACAGACATTCCTACAGTCCTTTCTCCCTTCTTTTTTAATCTTTCCACCCATTGTCAGTAGTTTTATGAAATCTGTATTAACTATTTTCCCTTTTTCCCCTATATTTTGTTGTTGTCTTTATTGGTCTATTGACTTTATAGCAAATAAAAAGTCAAATAAGAATGCTTCGTCCTGTGTATAGCGCAGTATTATGTTAGTTGTTGCTGTGCCTCAATATTTTTTTTCTATTTTATTCCACATGTTCCTTTATTCTTCCAATAGTTTTGCCCCATCCCTCACGATACATCGTAATGAAAATACATTAAGTGTTATCCGTGCCATATTGAGTTCATCTAAGAATTGCACAGCCATATAATGGTGTGGAGCATCCAAAAGAACCAGTAAAAAGAGCAGTCACTTTAATATACATAACAGCTCATATTTTAACTTTTGTTCCCTGGTAACAAAAGTAATAACTGTTGATAATGAAATGAGTTACTGTGCTGCTGCCACTCACCCACCCATCAGGGTTGGTGTAGAGAGCTTTATTCAATCCATTCCCTCAACATTTCTATTTCAGGTTTTCAGCTAACCCTCAGCTGCAAGCTTAGCACAGTAATTGGCTCATGACCAAGTAGATAATCAAAAGCAAAACAATCTGATAGGCAAACCAAGAACAATCTTTGTAATAAAGGTTTTGCCTGGGTGGGTTCCAAAAACGAACAGCCCCAAATCTCCTCCAAGGTGAGGGGCCTCCACTGAGGTTTGTCCACAAGTCCAGTGGTCCAGTTTCAGGGCTTGCAAGAAGTCACGGGAATTGTCCAAGGAAGGAATTTAAGCGGTCATTTTCAGCAAAACCAGCCACGAACAAACTCCAGGCTAACCTTCCAGGCAATGGCCAATTATTCCACCCGACAGATAACTGGCTGCTCCAAACATGGACATAAGCACTCTCTGCAACTGAATTAAATCCATGAGCTGCAGAGGTCTGGAAATGCAAACAACCATCTGGCCATGACCTACACATGTTGCTATCACTATACATTGTATGTTATTTTTATGCCATTTTTGCTATCTTTTGTGTTGAAACAATTAGATTCTAGGTTACCAGATTACATGGCTTTTAAAAAAAGGCTTGATTGAATCATCCCTTTGACTAAAATCTTTGAACTGATTTGAGACAAAGAATCAAATCCAGTGCTTTCAATTCACTTCAGTTCAAAGGTAATTTTGAAAATTGATGCACAACTATTGATTGGAGAGTTTTGAAAATAAAAACATTTTAAATGGGTGGTTATGGTATGTTGGATATACATATAAGGAGTGAACTGACAGAAGCAGATGGGCAGACAGTGAAAGAGACTGGGAATAGTAACGAAGAAAATCTATCAGCAGATGTAAACTTAACCTTGTGACAAAGTTGATAAACTCTGAGACACTTCAGCTTCTGACCAAGCTGATGCTGCAGTCAGAGGTTTGGATATGTTTAGGAAAATTTCAACTCAGAAATGTTCCTTGGAATATTTATAGTAAGATTAAACAAAGGCATCTCTAGACAATCTAAAATCCTAATTCCTAAATATGCTAAAATTATTCTTGCAATCCTATGTATCAAGTCTAATATATGGAATAACCAGACAAGATACCAAATGCTTGTAGTATGCCATGATTCACCGATAGAACATACTATCAGCAAATGATGGAATTTTATACTCTATGTCTCCCACTGGAATTCCTTTTCATAATTTCTGATGAAGAAATTGGAGAACCAATTTAAAAATGGGAAAGAGGATATTCCTAATGTTTATGACAATCTTTTTATGTTTTTAGAAATACTACTGACAATTAATATGTTTTAGAAGATCAATATAACTTTTAGAATATTAAATACTGGAAAATAAAGATGAATGAAAACAACCTTTTGAAATCCTACAAATGCTATGATGCTTTTTAGTGTCAAAAGAAATAATAGTTCTTGGATTCTGCCTGTTTGGAGTTGAAGCAATTACATTGAACATCTAATATTAGCAAAACTTTGGCAGCTCCACAGACATCCAGTATTTGTTTACAACAGTGTACAGTGTGAGTTGGATGCATAATGCATAGAAAAATAAACTGTAATATATTGGCAAAAGGAGTTGTTAAAATAGTGGAATTTCTGATCAACATGAAAGTGAAGTCGTACTGGCATAGGATTTTCTGACCCTGTAGATCATTATCCTGATAATAGATATCAATATATCTTACTTTTTTTTTTTCTTAGCAATCATCTGTGTTTGTTTGAGTGGCAGTCAAGAAATGCCTTTCCTTAAAATAAGAACCATAAAACCTGAAAAAGTAATGTTTGTTCTTATTGAAATAATGGGAAAATAATATTAGACGTGATATTAACACTTGAATCACTAGACTGAATGCAGCTGAGAAGAGAATGTATCATTCAGGTCTTCCTAGTACATCTATATTGGTTTATTTATTGCACATACACTTATAAGAAGTATGGGAAAATACTTGAAAGCAATGTTGTAAATGTTATTGTCCGAGAAAAAAATAAAATAAAAAATAAATAAATAGAAGCATTATATGGATGGAAAAGCAAAAGAAGACTTGCAAGGATAGAAAGGCATGGGGATGTAATGGACTGTGAGAGTAATCCTCTGAAGGCAGGAGGAAGATCTGCAGCCAGAGCAATCAGATAAGAGATAGCAGATACAGTAGCACCCTGCAGATTCTAGCTGACCAGATACTTTGTATAGAATGGAAAGATCCAGACTTCCTACTTATTTTCTTAGGGATTTTAACAGAGCCAATCTCTGTTGACAACATAAGGTAACTATTAAGTTCTGTCTAACCCATAGGATGTGGCTGTAGTATTATTTATCCTTTTTATTGCCACTTATTTTCCTGTTCTACTGGCTGCCCATTATTATTATCTCTTTTATTCATTAAACATGAAACTCAAGTCAACTGAACATTTTTTTAAAAAATATCACAAATATAACTGACTGGCACCAATGGTTGATACAGGTTGCTGCCAGCATCCTAGATATAAACCAAGCATTTTCTTAACATGTATGATGTTCCAAGTAGCACAGTTTTTTGCAGTTCCGCTGGTGTTATTGGAGGAAGCTGCAATTTCTTGATTTTTTAAATAAAACTCTTGGACATGGTACCAAGTGCCCTGATGACAATGGGTATCACTGTTACATGTTTCATCCATAATTGTGTAGTTTCGATGGCCAGGTCACGATATTTCATTATTTTTTCCAGCTCTTTTTCTTCGACTCTGGTGTCTCCTAGTACAGCGATATTAATAAATTGTATGCTTTGGTTTTTGACAACTGTGATATCTGGCATGTTGTGTTCCAAATAATGATCTGTCTGTATCCAAAAGTCCCACAAGATCTCTACCTTCTCATTTTTGACAACTTTTTCCACTTTATGTTCCCATGACTTTTTGGATACAGGTAAGTCGTATTTTTTACATAATGACCAGTGGAT
>JANHFL010008680.1:0-18008 GCA_032468155.1 Oxyrhabdium leporinum
CCAGTCACATGACCAAGCCACGCCCACCAAGCCACGCCCACAGAACCGGTAGTGGAAAATTTTAGATTTCACCACTGTTGCTTACCATAGTTTATTGAATAAACTACTGCTGCCTCAGTTCATAAGCACTAAATCACAAATCCTTGTTAACTATCCAAAGCATCAGATGAACATAGCCTACTAAGCCAAAACTGAACAAGTCATAGAAGGCTTATCACAATACTAGATCCCATCAGGTATGCACAGATGCGGATACACACATATACACACATTCACACTCAAACACATAAACATTTGGGATAGGGGTACCAGATCAAGGCTGCAAAACTCTGAATGATCACAGAATGGCACAACAAATTAGAATGTTCTGTCTGATCATGGTCATCTGCTTTTTGCAATCCAGGTCAGAATCTGTATACAAAAAAGCAAAAGCTATTTTACAGCACATACAAAGAGTTGTATGTAAACTGTCTATGATAGCTTCCTCTAACTTAGTGGAAAAGCTGGCAGGGGTTCTCAACTATGCTGAGGTGAGAAAGGCAATGTCCAGCATTATTGTAAAAATAATTACATTAAACTAAATTAAAACATCAGCAGCATAGTTATGCCATGTGGAAAGACAGAGGGGACGTCATGGGTAAGAGATGACACCAAATGTCATTGGGATGCAGCAAGGAGGAGGAGAGCTCAAGAAACATGACTGTACAATTGACTGTAAAAAAATATGCTTTTAATAGAGTTGTCAAAGTCTGGAATGCCCTACCTGATTCAGTTGTTTCAGTAGAAATTTTCACAATTTCAGTCACAAATTGACTTCTGTGGACCTTACTTCATACTTAAGTGGTCAGTAGAGGAGGTATGCATAAGTGCACTAATGTGCCTATCGTCCCTGTCATTTTATTTTTATTCTCTTATTGTTCTCATTTTTGTTTGACAAATTCCAATAAATAAATAAACAAACAGAGGATGAAAAGATTGCATTTCTCCAGAATTACAAGAAAAGTTAGAGAATGAGGAAACAAGAAAAGATGGCAGAGGAAAGGGAAGACCAATTCAAAAATATGTGGCAAACACTAATTATTGTGAGAGCTCCTTAGCACAACAATATCTGCTTTCAACAAGAAGACCTCAAGAGAGAAATAGCAAGGCAAAATGCACGTTGTACATGATATAGTATTTCTGCTGATGTTGGCACCATGACCAAAGTCTGCCCTTATGCTTAGCATCATGCGTTCCTATTCTCTGGAGAAACCACCATTTTCTGCTGCATGAAGGGAAAGGTCGCAATAAGCTATTTGCAACCTTTACCTAAGGAACTGCTCAATCTATATAGCATTGATGAACCTACTGCAAATGAATTCAAGGAGAACATTAGACAACTGCCTCTTTCAAATGACATCCTTTGGTGCCAAAGGTCTTCCAATGAGGAACAGATGGAATCCTATGATTATACAAGGGCAATTCCATCATTACCTTGAACAGTTAATGGCAGATCCTAACCAGCAAGCCAATTTTATTCAAATTTACTTCATGGATCCCCAAGATAGCTTAGAATTGAGGACTGATATGGTATATTCCACAATGGCGGAATTCAACATGAGATTGTTGAATTATTGGAGAAACTATTACAATGAAACCCATATATTGAGTCCCTTCAGCCAGCAAAAGAACAAATTTGAGACATGCCAGAAGTTTCCATTGTTATTGATCCTGACCCAATACCAGCATTTGAACGTGAGAGAAAATTTAATGCACAAATTGCCAATAAAGTCACTATCATTGAAGCTGTAGCCACATGTATCTTCATTATATATGTGGCAAAAATAAGGCCTTTGGTGATGTGGTAATTTCAGTCAGCTTCTACTAATTGCAAAATGAGGAAATGTGGATATGCAGAATTCATGCAACAAAAAAATCATACTCGTGGAAATGCTTTGTCAAGTTTCAATTAAAGAGAAATATGTGATTGAGGGAGGAAGAAGGAAGATATCCTGATTTCTTATTGGATGTTGGAAAAAACAAAATTCAGAAAAATCAAAATGATGAAATAGAATTATATGAACATATGGTTCTGCCAGGAAGAACTATGGTTAAAACATGTACATTTCATCTATCCAACATTTAACAATCCCGAAGAACTGTTCTCCAAGAACTCCATTTTAGTTTGTCTCAATAAAATGGTAAGAAAAATCAATTCCATATGCAGTACATGCTTCCCTGGAATGCTGAAAGAATATTGTTCCTGCCACTGCTGTTAGTGAAGGAACTGATACTACTCATTTTCCAGCAGAATTCCTTGATTCAATTGAACTCTCTGGATTGTCATCACTTAAACTGGAATTGAAGATAAGATCTCCCATATTTTAATGAGGAACTTGGATCTTCCAAGGGCTTGAAATGGAACACAGATAATACTAGAGGAATTCCACGAAAGTCTCATTGATTCTATAGAGATACTGCAATTTTATATTTCAACTTTGTTCAGATTAGAATAATTATGTCTACTATTTGTTGATTTAAAGTAGAGTGAAAACCCAAAGCTGGAAGTAAATCTTGAATTTTAGATACTACTAAAACTATGAAAGCAAGGTAAAGGTATTCCTGTTCAGTAATGTCCAGCTCTAGGGCACCGTGCTCATCTCCATTTCTTGGCCAAGGGAGCCAGCATTGTCCAAAGACAATTTCCATGGTCATGTGGCCAGATATGCCAAGGAGCATGGAATCCTGTTACCTTCCAATCGAAGTGGTACCTATTTATCTTCTTGCATTTGCATGCTTTCAAACAACTGGTGGGCAGGAGCTGGGACAAGGAATGGGAACTCATCCCTTTGCACGGGGCTCAGGTCTCAAATCCAGGCTGTCAGCTTTCCAACTGACAAGCTCAGCGTCTTTAACCACTGAGCTATTGTGTCCCTATGAAAGCAAAATATATTTTAACTGATTATATTACCATTCCTCAATCTCTGATCATCCAAATTCACTTGCTGAAACGCAAAGGATTTAAAAATGTGGTTGGCAATAAGATGATCTAAAATAGTAATACTGCTACTTGGTCATAAATTCCAGAAGGTGGCTTTACAGCAATTATGTAACTGGGATTTCCATGCTATATATTGTTCATGTGAAGACATACTTCCATCCTTTCAACTATGCCTTGCAGCTCTTTATCTTGGAAATACAGCTGAATTTTTAAATAATTCGGTGCAAAAAGTATCTAGTAATTGTGCTCTGGATGGTTCCTGAACCTGATCACTTGGATTTAATCCAAAAATAAAGTGGAAGTTCAGGAAAATTAAAGTCCCCATAATCCTATCGTAGCCATATTTGAGTAAAAGAAATCTTTCAACAAAGAATCTATAATGGGATATCCTAGACTCTAGGGGGATTTCCTTCCGATTTAAAAAAGTCATTAATAATTAAACAATCTACTTGAAATACCTTACAGATATTAACATCCATTTCAATCAGCCTTGGAAAATAATGAGCGTCTCTAAATCAATTGGTGATGCTTCTTTTCTTCTCCAAATTAATGGAAGCCTAATCCTAATCCAAATGGACTTCCATTCCAATACAATTTTTTCATGTATTTATCCAGTCAAGTAAAACAAGGGGAATTTGAAATGAAAGTTTTCCTAAAGTCTTTTGTACAAGATTTATCTGATCCCATAAACTCACTGTGGATTTTCACCTTCTATTGATATTAAGAATAGTAAATGTTGATATCGGTCATTTATTATGAATAGTAATGTATGGTAGTACGAAATACATAGTTTGATAGACACAGTACATTTTTACAATTCACAAATGGAGAACTTTCCCTGGAGTAATTATTCTAGGATATTTACAAAAATTCAACCTTCCTCAGAACTGTGAATGAGCAGCTGTTTTATGATATTCTTCATTCTCAGGTTGGACCAAGATAAAGGTAATGTCATGGGGATATAGCAAAAATATCATAATATACTAGGGATATGGGAAGGGATAAGTGGGGAAAGGCACATCAGCTCATATTTCTCCAGGTTGTGAGAAAACAAAATATATACCACATATGTGCGTATACCCACCTGAACAGACATCTCCATTTTCTGTTGCAATGAACGCATTAAATTCATATGTGCTGAAGGCATATGCAGGATATTTCTTTTACTGCTGTAATACATTTTATAACTCTTCTATGGATGCAACCTTGTGTGCAGTAGCAGCCAGATTTCAGCAAATGCCAACACTCCACAGGTCCTTTTGAAGTAATAAACTCCAGATGGAAGGAGAGGGAGGAAAAAAGAACAATAAAGAGAGTCCACCGTTCATCGGTGACCAGGATCACATTTCAAAAGTGCAAAAGAGAAACATGCTTAGTAAACTTCCACTTCTAACATATTTTTATGAGTTGTGAAAGATAGATTTCACCTTTAAGAATCACACATTTTTCCCGAATGTTTCCGTTGGTTTAATTTTTGGTCTTCAAGGTGATAAAGACATGACTGTAATTGCATATTATCTATTTGGATAAAGACTGTTTTAGCACCATTTCATCTCAGCAGAACAGCACTACTTCAAACATTTTCCCTGTAGTTTCCCTATTGCAAGTACATAGTTCAAGCACAAAATAGTGAATCTGTGGACATATTTACCTCCGGGTATCCTTTTTGAAGGCAGGTGGTCACACTTAAGATCCTTTCAAACAAAAGCCCTGTTATTTTCTCAGAACACCATTGGAGCTAAAGGCCCCAAAGGCAATCTTTGAAATAAAGATAATGCTAGAGGCTGGCACTGTCCTTTCAACCTACCATCTGCACATTATTTACCTTTGAAATAAACTAATTAATGTATAATATTATTTCAGTCAGGAGCAGCCAGCCATACAGGGTGACTGGGATACCACACGGTCTACTCCTACACTGGGCTAACCCATTTAAACTTATGCTTTACAGTTCAGCACTATGTGAAAATCCGGCAGTGCCTATCTCAATTCCACTTGAACTGAGGCTTTGTAAAGGGTAGTAGCAATAATGTCGAAGAGCCGCAACCAAGACAATGGTCGGACAAAAGAAATATGAGTCCAAGGCAGAAACATCATTTGAGAAATGAGAAATCTCTCAAGACTTCACCCTCCCTAGTTCCCTTGAAGATGGAGGAAGAGAGAGGTGCATTCAGACTTTCAAGATTAATTTCAGCCTTTTGAGGTAGACCAAATTGGGAAATCCATGTTATGAATCTTGATGCTATTTTTATTATTACATACACGATTTTGTAGCTCCCACCCTTTACCTTCCAGAAAAGCAGGAAGCAGAAGGTGCTCTCCAGGTATATTCTCTGGTGTCATTTCTCAAAATATGCTGAAGCATTCTTTTTAGGAATGTTGCGATTTGTTTTTCCCACTTTCTCTTTAAAATTCTTTTGATATCTAGAAATCTGTCTTTATTGCTATTAAAAGAGAATCTCTCATTACAATCTTTCCCACATGCAAAATTGAACATTACACAGCTACTCTTGTGGTTTAGCATTAGCAAATTCTGCATTTCAGGAGCAGAAAGACCAAAAAACATCTTTTTCTTAGCACTGTAGTGTTCTATTCTTAATGGTTTTGAAGGATTTCCTTTACAATTTTTAGTATTTCAACAACCCTTTCCCCTCAGGTGTGTATTCCATTCCATACCATTCCATCACATAAAACATTACTGTTTATGTTATGAAAACCCTTCATCACCCTGGCCAGAAGGCTGATTAATCCAATTCAGATTCATAAATCTAAGTACTATTAATAGAAAATATTTGGTTTCCCTGAGCTGGATTGATAGAGATGATTTTTTAATGTGTTACAATAAAGACTATTAGAGCTGGTTCTGATTGCAGCCTCAGATTATGCTCCCATACTATTCTGTAATTTTCACCTCTAAACAATGCAAATATTTCCAGACAATATATGCAGGTAATATACTAGTGGCTTAGAGATACTAGAAACACCAGATCAGGTGCTGCACACTCAGGTGTGATACATAAAAATTAATTCTTCTCATTTTCTATATTGCCAAATAATGCCTGGAGATTCTGTTTGGTCCATTTTAATATATTAAATTTGCATATCATACATTTCTGATTTGGTCCATTTTAGTGTATTCAACTTGCATATCATAAATTTGTCTTCATATTTGTCAAATTTGTTCCAATCTGAAGACCACTCTGTACTGTAATTATTTATCTTTGCACCTTAATTATTAGCTTATTGAAGATGATAGGAGTTAGGGCTCAATTACCACATATATTGATAGTTATCTGCTGGGTTGGGGAGACAAATTGAAGGAGTAAGTTTGACAATATAATCTAATTAGGTAACAAAATTGAAGCCAACTATTGATTTAAAATAACTGTCAAAAGGATACTTAAATTTGTGGCAGAAAGTGCTCCAAATCAGTCCAAATCAGATTCGGTTATTTTTTAAATCAGAAACAATTCTTGTAATTGATGCACACAATTGGGTACAATGTAACAAAGAATTCAGAAATAATTGAAATACTGGATCAAATATATGCTTTTATTAAAAAAATATGTCCAATTATAGCACTGGAATCCATTTAGCAGCAACCAAAGAAGGCACAAGGGTAAAGAATCCAACCTGGACATATTAGAAAATCTTAAACATAGTCTTAATCATGACTTTGGAACCCTACTTGTGGCAATTCACATTACATATACCACAACATCTCAGCTACCTTGAAGGTTACAAGAATATTGGTACATTGTAACTTCTTTGGTATAACTGACTGTTGCTTTACTGTAATCTCTTGCAAATCTATGCCAAAGACTTTGTGATCTCAAGCAATTATATTCTAGGTATACAGTTTGGAAATACTTTAGTACAGATGACATGAACTCCATGCAATGACATGTACAAATTTCTAATTAGTTAAAATTTTTAGCAGTAAGTATACATAACATACTTTCCCAAACCAATGTATCCAGTGATTAAAGCACCTACCAAATTACTGTTGTAATCTCTTTGTGCCAGATTTTTATTCTTGCTGCCAAACACCAGCTCTCAAATTGTATTTCATGAAGACATCAACCTTGCATAAAATCTTTTAATATACAAAGTCACATTTCACCTTAAGTGTAAATAGGTAACTTTATGTCCATATTATGGCTTTAAATGACTGCACATTATCAGTAGCTGGGGCACTGGTGTAAAAGTTAAGCATATAGTAAATAAAGATAAATGGCAACTCATAATGGTACTGGAATGAAATGAGATATGCAATTTAAATTTAACAAAGATTTTTAAAAAGCTAATGTTTTCAAGAAATTCAGAGGTGGAATGATATAAACAAAAATTCATATACAAGGGTAATAAAAGCTCCTTAAATACTTAATTCCATAGGATCCTATAATATGTTAAGTATCTATTTTGACAATACGGTTGTTGTTTTTTTGAAAAATGTTCAAAACAGTATATTTTACTAAGAATGATTAAATTAAGAGTATTCTGAAAATGTTCATATCCTTTTTTCATGTACTTTAACTTATTTCAAAATGTATTTAGAAAACTAGGAAAGAAAGACTTGAGAATGGAGACATCTTGCTCAAGTGAAATATCAGTGTAACAATGATCCCCAATTTAAACAATCTAAAAATAGAGTTAAACTTTTATATAGTGTGTGTTCAGTGTTCCAGTGTTTGTATATCTGTTTTTGTGTGTGAGATGACCCAATAAAGTCCAACTTTCAGTTCCATCAGATGATAATCCAAATAATTTAAATCTCTGAAGTGCAAGTCATCACTCTGTGAAAACACCAGCATCCTAGCGTTGTGTGAGACAGAAATCGAAGCAATCCAACCTCAGTTGAGTACATATTCTGCAGCTTCTCTGATAAGGGAAGCAGCCTTTTCCAATTCCTGCTCTGTTTGTTCTACTGTCACTACTACCCGTATGCTGGAAGGGACAAAAACAGTCAATTGACATCTAGTTGCTGTAAAAAAAATAGCCTTACAATAGCTAGAGATTAGTATAATTAGACCTGTACATATTGAATGAAGTTAAAAGCTGTAATCAGATTTATTACATCAATTGTAATGGCTACTGATTTCTTTCCTAATGCAATCAACAGTGTGATTATTTTCCAAGCCCCATAAGTTATTTGAGAGATTATATTTGTCTGTACCCTCAAACTCATGCAAATCTGCACGTCTTTTAAAATCAATCCCTAGCCTATCTTAATTCTACCAAGACCTCTAAGGCATGGAATAGCAACAAGCGAGAGACTTTAGTCTAAGAACGTAGATTATTTTCTCCATTGAGGTTCTATTTCCAGTTTAAGATTTCTCTTTTAGTAAGTTGTGTTTTTGTACTGTTATAAATATTGACATTTAAACATTGGAGATGGTATAAGGAACTTTGCCTTGGGCAGGGAGTTGGACTAGAAGACCTTCCAACCTTATGATTCTTTGATAGACTGGGTGGATTTGTTTTATTTTACTTATAATTATAATATGCAAATTGTTGTCACTGTTACTATGTTCACTGGACTGTGCTAGTTGCTTTGTCTGCTTCTATTGGGAGAAAGGAAGATTTAAAAAATGGATAAATAAAAATATACATAAATGGGACAGTCAATCTGTAAAAAAGGACCGCTACTCCAAACAGATAATACTGGGATGAACTGGCTAATAGAGTGACTCAGTATCAATCATAGTTTAACACCTTTCATCACTCCATCAAGTTTGAGGGAGCTTCATATAAAAAAACTTGTTTCTTATTTTTACATTCCATTGTTCGGCCAGTGAATAAAAAAAGAATCCTGTAATTGTCTTATATTTAATGGCAATCTAGAAACATAGTAGAAATATTCAAAATGTATAAGTTCCAGTACAATCTGCCACAACTATACAATACCAGACTTGAAAAGTTTTATTTTAATAGAATGAAGTACCATTGTTACTAACCTGGGTGGAGGGAGATATTTTTCTTCTTTTTCCAAATAGCGAGCCTGAGTTAAAGCAATACCTCTGTTCATACACTGGAAAAAAAACATAGAACCAGTTATACAACTAAGTGTACTGCCCATTAACGTTTTTATTATAAAATACTGGCAACATATAATAGGAATTTTCTTTGGTCCTAATTTTTACCCTAGTTTCTACGGTTGCTGTTTTCTCTTCCCTCACACACACCCCTTCCAATAATGCACCTCTCTTCTATCAGTTCTCTCTACTATTCCTTTCTTCCAATTAGTAAAAATACCCTTCCGATTTGTGCTTCGCTTGTTGTCTGCTTCAATCCAGACCTCACTTCTGTAGTGTATCTTGAAGCATACAGAAACTTTTGTGGCTACTAACAACTCTGGTTTCATGCCATAGCTTAATTAATAATAAAGTACAGTTAATGTAATGTAAAGTTTATTGAAACAAGCCAATATTGTAAAACAAAACAATGTTGTTATAATCTTGGTTTGTTGTCCTCTCTTTGTAAATATACTAGCAGTAATTGAAGACTGATGCAACTTAGTTTAAGACTCATGACAAAGCACAAAACTATTGGTTCATGTTTCTTGTTCAAATTCAGTTTTGAAGGATTCAACATTTTTAAAAGAAATCTTACATATTCTACAATTTCTTTCAGTAGCCTCATGTCACTTTCTCGAGATCCAGTACTTTCTTCTAACTGGAGATGTAATGCTGGGGAAAATGACTGTCCCACTAGTTGTAGACCAGGAATCCTACAAAAAGCAACCATGTTAAATCAAACACAGGGTTATATATGTCACTGAAAAAAACAATTTTCCTGTAACAGTAAACTGAATGTAACACACTGCTTGGTTTTGTGCAAGGCTCCAAAGCAGGAATTACATAATCAAGTCTATACTTCACCTCAAGGCAGATGACCTGATCACTAAGATCACTACCCACAATCCTCCATAAGAGAAGAAACAAACAGCATGTAATGAAGCAGGTTGTTAGTGTTAGCTACAGATAACCGTGAATAGTTCTTCTATCTAGCCTGCCTGACCTACTTTTCTGTTCCTGTTCAGGTTAGCTATATCAATATTTTTCTATATGTATTTGTTAAGCGTCAAAAGGAAAACATTCCTAGGTTAGATGATAATTTTAGTGGGATACCATCTAATTTTAGGTATTCTAAGGGACATACCATGCTACTTTTGGATGTGCTCTATGAAGCAATATGATTAGGCATTGTTCCTGCAGTTTTCTCCCACTGCTACAGAAACTATTGCTCTAGCTTATGACTGACAGGTTGAAAGCATTGACTGCACTGTGCCACTTAAGAGTTGAATATGCCAAAAATATGCTTCTAAGCTAAGAAGAAAAAAAGGCATTTCCTAAAATGTATTTTTACTGCTACCAATTATTCACAAAAGCATTGCCAACACAGAACTGCTAATCTAATTAACTGAATTAAATCAATGAAATCAAAATTGACAGCAAGTGGACAATGTCCTAAATGGATTATATAAAGTCAGTGCAAAGGTGTGCATGAAGAGACTTAAGCCCATTATTTTAGAAAGGGGCTGTGACTACCTGTAGAAAATCTTAATTCCAAAGAAAACAGAATAAAAAAAGCTACCAATGTATATTTATTGTGATTTTGCAGTATACCAGTCATTTGTTATGAAAGCTATTTATTAATAGAAAGCCATTATCAAGAGAGAACCAGCACCTACATTAAGACTGTAATGTAAGATCACAATGTAAACATAGTAATATTATCTAAAATTTAGGCAATTTGGAGCCTAAAATATATTTTATTATTCAGATTTTTATACAAGATAAATTTCTTGATTATTTACATGTTACAAAAGTATGCAAAAGTATACTATTTAAAGAAGAGTCATTCAATAGCAACATGGAATCCAAGAAGCTCATAATAAGTATGCAATCAATGGAGATCAGTTTGTAATAATGTGTGAAGTTGTAATCCCAGTGGAGTGCTGTTGGCAGTTACAGAAATTATTATAAACCTTTCCAAATTGCTACTTGGTTCAATAGATGTTTTTTTTATTTGATAATGAGAAAACAACAGGTCCAGAATTAAAATAACACATATATTTAATTAATAACAAACCAAACCCTATTTTGTTATGGACCGCTGTTACCAGTAAACAGCAAGATGAAAACTGTGAAATCAATACACTATTCTTGGAAGCATGCGTATTGTTGAATTCAGTCAGACATTTCTAACAAAACAGTCTGCTAAAATATTTCAGAAACTAAAATAATGGTTGTAAAAGGAACAGCTGGGGTAATGTGAGAAGACACCTTTGAACCTCAGCCAAATCAAAGCTTTGACATTTTCAGGTTTTGGCCAAACAACACTCTGTAATAAACATAGTCTGAATTTCTAGAGGCTGCTATACAAACCTCAAGTTGATTTCTATGTTACTTTCGTCAGTTACTTAAAATAAACTGTCATCTGACTCAAGTACACATCTCGTCAGAAAAGAATAAGCAAAGCAAAGAGACAGACACAGGCCCTTTCAGACAAAAGGTCAATCAATTAGAGTGCGTGAGAGAACAGCAGTTAGCTTTTTATAAGCAAGCTGATCATATTCTAAAGCAGCAGATCTCAAAGTGTGGTCTGGAGACCCCGGAGATCCCTGAGAGCCTTTCAGGGGGTCAAGAAATCAAATAATACATATTTTATCATTTCTCAGTTTTAATTTCTAATACAGTATATACTGCTAGAAGTAACCCACATAAATCAAAGCTCTTTGGGTCCTTGGTCATTTTAAAGAACTTTAAGGGTCTTGAAGCCAAAATGTTTGAGAACCACAGCTCTAAAGGAACAGAGTGGAAATCCACGTATTTTTGACCCAATGAAAATATACACGGGACAAAAAAAGTACCACAAAATTGGAGTTAAAATAGAGATAATGCCAAATGATTTATGCCCAGATTGTTCTGTGCATGGTACAGCTAGTTTTGGGTGGTTAATGCTCGAACATGCATATTTAGTCTGGATGTGAAACAAAGCAGGAGTGTTTTGTTTTGGATATAAACTGCAACCCCTTAATTCCAGGAAGAAGTGTCTGTAAAAAAGTAAAAGTGAGAAAAGCCAAGAGTATTTTGGTAAGTGAGAAGAGGCAGGATAGCACAAAAGAAAAAGCTATTGAGAAATTCGAGGTGCAGGTGAGATGATGAGTTATATGAGGCTGGAACATCAGTGGCTGATGAGAAACGGGGAAGGGGAAAATGAAGATAAGGGGATATTTGGGAAGATGAAGGATATTCCCATTTAGTAGGATATGTTGGAACAAATAACTGGAGGGAGAGCTCCACTATCCCATAAAAATCATGACAGTGTCCTTCTAGGTATGATTTCAAGCACAATTGGGAGCAAAAAGAAAAGAAAAATGTTCCAGGTGTTGTTCCTGCTAAACCATGGCTGATTCAGAATAGTTCTGCAGAACATCTGGAATATGATATTTTGGTTTTAGAGCTTTAAAGGAGAAACCAAGTACAAATTGATGGAAAAGAACTGCAAAGACCCTAATCAAGACTCAGAGGACTGTAACATGACCTCTCGTTTAAAATATACTGGGATATACATATACGTGATTTTCAGACAAGAGAGGTTCAGCTGCCCCTCAATAGTCTGGTCAATAGTCTCTGCATTAATACAGGAGCTAAGCCTCCTTAATACAAATGGGATGTTTTTCAACAAGATAGTAAAGGTGCTTAGTAGTAAGAAACCTATTTTTTAAGTAATTATATCTTAATTGTGTAAGATCTACTGTATTTCTGTTATTATTGTTGGTTTTTCTGATAATAATGTAGCTTCCAAGGGAAAGCTAGCTGTGGTTGCCTAAAAACTTTTTATATAATGTTTTACAATTTAAAATACATGTCTACCATATCACCAAAATATCTGGAATACTTCTTTTTAGAAAATTTCTAAATTTTTAAATATAGTAAGAAAATATGGCCTATAATGTACTACTGTAAACTTTTTCCAACTTAAAAATATTTTGAGTTGAGGTTTTTGTAACTATACCGCTCTCGGCTGTAGCTATAGTAAAAAGCAGTTGTTCGTACTAAAATAGCTTAAATATACAGCTTAGAAAATTAATGTTTCCTTTATTGTAATTGATTTAAAAGTCATTTTTCTCTTTAAAATCAAGTTTTAAATAAGATGACAATGAATTTACTTACCCTTGTAAAGCTTTGTATATTTGCTTACATTTTTGTCTTAAAACCTTGAAAATGCCTAAACAAAAATATAATAAAATCTTTGAATGTCAATTTAATTAGTTAAACGTGACATGCCAATTTAAATAGCTATTTAAGCCTACACTGCAATTTGCCCATTCTTCCTGTCTTTTACCTTTCCAAAGTCACAAGAAAAAAATATACCAATACATCTCTTCTCTGCCCTATGAAGCATTCTTCCCTCTGAAATTAGATCAGCCCCATTCCTTTGGATATTCTAAAAAGCCCTCTGTGCTATGACTTGTGTAGGCGGTTCCTCTTCCACTGTTATGATATTTATTAATATGGATTTTTATATTTTAGAGTTTTGTTTCTGTTGTTTTTATCTGATTGTTCTGCACTTCCCAGAGTCGCTTTCCGTAAGACAAATGGCTTTATAAATTTGATTACTTTAAATATAAACTTTAAAAAATGTAGTTTTGTTCTATCCATGCCAACCAGTTTTGGAATAAAGTTCCAGCTTAAGGTTAAAGACCAAATGTGACCCTCATCTTAGACATTCTCCATTCTTGCTCTAGAATCAAGCACTTTCTCCGTCTACTTGCTTGCAGGAAGAGAGTGGATTGTAGTTTCAAAGGAAAAATGTTTTCTCTATGATCCTTTTAACTGCGCATCTTCCATTCCACTCTCATTTCCCCAATATTTATTTAATAATAGCCACAATGCCTAATTTTGTATGATGACATCCTAGGAGTTTTTGTTATTAATTTTATGTACAATATTCCAACCTTTTGTAACAACCTTACGCTGGATTTGGGGGAGTTTGGGGGGGGGGGGGAACCACTTCGAGCAGAGTGGCTTTGTAACTATAATTACAAGATTGTTTCCTAGCCAATTTCTTTTCATAGTATGCCTTTCTTTAACAAATCTGAAAGTTAAGCATAGATATAAAATACTGATGGCAGTGAATTTCTATCCATTGTGCAGCTGAGACTACATTTAGTGCTGAAAATCTTTTAGATCTGAAGGCTGAACTTTTTAAAATCATTATTTTGGCAAGCAAGGAGCACTCGGGATGTGAAGATGATGATATAAGGATAGGATTGGTGTTTAATTTACTAGAGAGACTGGACTTCAACATGAAAATGGAATCTTTAAAAAAGGCAGAGAGGATGCCAACTGGGCCCTATATAAACACTGTTTGGGTAAGAAGAACTGAGACAAAAATAGTCAGACCCATCAATTTGTGAAGGGTGATATCTGCCAAGAATTAAAGATGCAAGAGAACAATTCCCAAGACATATCAAATCTAGAAAAAAATAGCTCTTCCTACCGATACATTTGGAAAAAATCCAATTGCATTTTTTAAAATCAAACTTTACACATTATAGAAATAAATTCAATACTCTGGGTATGTGTGTGCAGGTCATATTCTCATCCATCCTTTAAGGCTATGGAAAGAGGACCAGAAAGGGAATGAATACAGGTAGTCCTCGGCTTACAACAGTTTGTTTAGTGACAGTTTGAAGTTACAACAGCACTGAAAAAAGTAACTTATGACAATTTTTCACATTTAACAACCGTCGCAGCATCCCCATGGTCATGTGATCAAAATTCAAGACGCTTGGCAACTGACTCCTATTTATGATAGTTGCAGTGTTCTGCGATCATGTAAATCACCTTTTGCAACCTTCTGATAAGTAATGCCAATGGGGAAGCCAGATTCACTTAAGAACCGTGTTACTAACTTAACTGCAGTGATTCACTTAACTGTGGCAAGAAGGGTCATAAAGTGGGGCAAAACTCACCTAATAAATGTCTCACTTAGCAACAGAAATTTTGGGCTCAATTGTGGCCATAAGTCAAGGACTACCTGTACTATAGATCAATAACAGGTCACATAAGTGACTTTCACAGGAGAGATCTGATTTCTGGAAACATGGGTTTGAGTTCCTAAATGCTGAAATGCTGAAACAATCTGGAGTTGTATTTAACAAAGATGGGTAACACTGTCTATTGCGAACAATTTTGAGTACCACAATTTAATAAGGGTTCAGAGAAAATGGTCCAAGTTCAAAGACAGGGTGATGCAGATGTTCATAGAACTAAAAAATAACCTCTATGAAGAAAGACAAAGGATTTGGGTATATTTAATCTTGGCAAATTATTTAGTAGAGGACATAATAGTATTTTTCCAATATCACTGTTCTCTCTTCTATTGTGCAGTGCATGAAATGAAACTCTTTGAACATTTCCTACAGTCAGTTAAACTGCTAGGAAGACTTTTTTAATGTAAACATGTATGATTTGCAAACTCTGTTACAACATTATGTGTTCCTCGCTGCAATTAAGATAGACATAAGTGAATATAAGTTTGTGTGTATGAAATATAGACATCATTCTGAAAAAACTCAGTTCAAGTCAAATATGAACTGCAATCCCATATTTACCTTACAGGCAACTGTGATTGACAGTCAAAACCACCCAGTAAATCCATGCTAGTGTATGAATTTGTATCTCTCAAAGCTCAAAAGTATGGTACTTTTCAAAACATAACTTGTTCTCTAAAATTATTAAATTCTAGAACAATACCTGGATTTTCTTGCATGATATTGAGAGCTTCAATGGCGGCAGCAGCTAGGAGGGGAGGCAGAGAGGCTGAAAAGCAATAGCCTTGACCAGACAGCCTCTGAGAACAAAAGTAATAATATTAAAGGAACAAATTTCCAAGTACTATCTAAATACAGAACCTACTGGTAACTATACAACTATTTGTTTAATTGAAAGGAAGAGAAATCTAAATTTAAGAACATTTAATCCAAAAAGACAGCAATTAGTTAATTATGTATTTTATCTAATTTGGCTCTTGCTAGCTTAAGCAACATATACATTATAATAATAAAAAAGTATTTTTTTTCTTTCATTCAATCATGTCTGATTCTCAGAGATTGCCAGGACACGTTCCTATAGTTCTCTTGGCAAGTTTTTTCAGAAGTGTCTCAAAGGTGTTTTTTTAAAGAGACAACTGGATTTTTTTGTTCTTCTCTGAAGACATTTCACTTCTCATCCAAGAAGCTTCTTCAGCTCTGGATGAGAAGCAAAACTTTTTCAAAGAAAAACAAGAAAGTCCAGCTGCCTCTTGAAAAAAGCATTTTTAGCTTACTTTTCAAATGTTATCAAAAAAACCCTCCCCAAAAAGGTTATCTTAGGAGAAAGTATCTAATAGTTTCTCATTTCTATGAAGTCAGGTAGTCCTTGACTTCGTTTAGTGACCGTCCCAAATTACAATGGCACTGAAGACTTATAAATGTTTTTCACGCTTACGACTGCGGCAACATCCCCCTGGTCATGTGATCAAAATTCAGCTACTTGGTAACTGGCATGCCTTTATGATGGTTGCAATGTCCTAGGATCATGTGATCGCTTTTGTGACCTTCTGACGAGAAACTTCAATATGGAAGCCAGATTCACTTAACTGTGTTACTGACTTAACAATTGCAATGATTCGCTTAACAACTCTGGCAAGAAAGGTTGTAAAATGGGGCAAAATTCACTTAACTGTTTTGCTTAGCAATGGAAATTTTGGCTTCAATTGTAGTCGTAAGTTGAGGACTACCTGCAAAGGAGTTCAAGCTACATGATGCTGCTTTTCAATGGAGGCCCCTGGGGCAGCCTTCTAGCAAACTGGCCACCTTCCTAATTCATGAAAATGTTAAGAACAGCTATTTCATGGAGTGCTTACAATGCAGAATCAGCCATCAGGTATGTATGTGGCACAACATGTTTTCTGGTCTCCGATTGTTCTTATGGGTTTTTAAATTGATTACACATGTTTTTATTTAGACTTACCATAACCCAGTTATTTTTTATAGATCTTTTGACCCACCGAGGGTCTTATTTGATTGCAGTGGGGTATAATTGTTACAATCAATAAATAAACATACAAATAAATACCTATATTGGCTACAGAGTTCCATAAAAATATAACTCTGTCATAGTTTGTCTTTTAAAGTCTTTCACATACCTGGTGGTCAATAACAAAGGATCGTCCACAGCAAAATCCTCCAATAGAAGCCAGGGAATTTTCCATATTTGCACTTATAAGATCAATGTCATCAATCTAACACAAGAAATGCCAATTGCTTAATGTTAAAAAGTGAAAGTATAGTTACAGTCATACAGGTGTAAGAAAATAAATCCTAACTCTCCAATGGGCTTAGTCATGTACAGATAAATACTAAAAATACTTAATAGTACAGTACGTTACAAGAAAGAAAAAAAAAACAGTTCACATTTCTCTTACCACATGTATCCCATCTGAAGTTTCTTATTCTACTATCAAGCTCTAAAATAGCTAAGTGTAGTTGAGACTGTTCTAACCTCAGTTTATTTTCCTCTCTCCTTTAGAAAAGAATATTATATATAGAAAAATCAGATACTATGAACAAAAACGTGTTCATTAGTACCACATTGGGGACAATTCACAAGTTCAGTGTTTTTATTCTGTCCCACAATTGGGCTACATTTGTTTTATGAACTGTTTAAATACAATTTATATTGTAAATTGGGGTGGGCTGCTACAGGTTAGCATGGGTTTGGGCGAACCCCTAGCAAAGATTCTTTGGAGTTCAGCAAACCACCAAATCCCACTCCTGGATGGCCCTGCCCACTCCACCCTGCCGCTCCCAGGAGTCCCCACGCGGCCCATTTTGGATCCCAGGTAAGTACAGGACCCGAATGGAGGCTCGGGGAGGGCGAAAAATGGGCCTCCCAGAGGCTCTGAAAGCCGGAAATGGACCCGTTTCCAGCTTCCAATGGGCCTCCAGAGCCCGGGGTGGCCATTTTCACCC
>JANHFL010008680.1:18108-35847 GCA_032468155.1 Oxyrhabdium leporinum
CTGGAGCCCAGGGAGGGCAAAAACGTCCTCCCACTGTGGTGCAGGAGGCCAACTAGGCCACACTCACCATTGCCACGCCCACCCAGCAACCGGGCAGATATCCAGTTGCTAAAATTTTTGAAGTCCACCCAATTGTAAATCATGGGTTCCACAATTTCAGTTAAACAGCATGAAACAGACATTTTCATCAATGTCTTGGATAGCATAGCACTTCTCCATTTGAGACTGGTGCTCAACTTTCGTATCCTTCTGAAATGAAGTCCCCTGAAGGATTTCCCCTCTGTGCATGGAGAGGGAGCTGAAATCCATCAGTGGGCTGCAGGAATGTTTGAGAGCAAAAGGGCTTCAGCAGGCAGCTCCTTCGCTCTGTCCGCATAACAACTGGGAAGACTGCCTAACAACCACAATTAGGAGTGTAGGGATAGGGGTCATCGAGAAACAAACAAGACTACCACCTACATGTTATACCGTTCTTTATTTTCTTTGAAGACATCACCATAAAAAAGATACCAGATCAAAACTTTACTTTCTTGTTGTAGCATTAAATTCTACTATCATTTACATATGACGTAGACTTACACTTATTCCAAAATGTTCTGTAACTCCTCGTCCATGTTCTCCCAATACTCCAAAGGAGAAACTTTCTTCCAAAAACAATCTCACTTTGTATTTATACTTTAACTTTACCTGCAGATTATGCATTAACAAATGACACAAAGCAATGCATGATTAATGAATGCTCAGCAAGGAACAATTTATCAAAATAGCAATAGCAGTAGCATTTAAGCTTATATACCACCAGATAGCACATTACAGCACTCTATGGGTGGTTTACAATGTGGAAGTATGATTTGCATATTGCCCCCAACAATCTGGGTCCTCATTTTACCAACCTCAGAAGATGGAAGGCTGAGCCAACCTTGAACCCCGTCAAGATCAAACTGCAGGCTGGGGCCAGAGTTTGCCTGCAATACTACATTTTAACTATTGCGCCACCAGGCTCCTCAAAACATCCTACTGTTGACTATCTTCAGCTCAACACTTAACCATGTCCCAAAAGGCATTTTTCAAAAGGCAATTGGGACTTATTTGGTTTTGCTTCTCATTCAGTTAGAAGTAAAGAAGCTTCCTATATGAGAAGTGAAATGGTTTCAAAGGGAAAAAAACAAGTCTAGTCACCTTCGGGACAACCATGATCTGGATGATTGTGAATCTTCCTATACACTCAACCTTCATGCATTTTAGTTGCTAGATGTAGATTTCCACTGATTATGTGCCAATGAACAGATTGAATGTCTTCTAGAACCATTTTTTGTTTGTTTGTAAAATAACATCAGCTACTTGCTTAGTAAGTAAGACAAATTGCCTTTTGTGATGTTTATACTTTTAATTGTTTTATTTTGCCAGTTACCTTGAGGTTTGAGAGGACATCCTGCAAAATGCAGATACATTTTAACACATTTTCTCACTGACATGTCGTGCAATGGAAAAGAAGTAGAATCTTGAGTAGCTAACCAAGAAATGTTTTTAAAAGCACCATGTATAGCCAACATTCTCAATATAAAATGACCCCAGGAATGCAGACCTTTCAATGTTTATATTCTATGAAGAAATATTCCTTTGCCAAGAAACTGAATTTATTTATGTTCCATAAACTTGACAATTGTAAAAGCGTTTTCTTAATTAGTGGAATCTGCTGCTGCTTCAATTTGGTGGAAATTGTACTAGGCTACAGAGGCTACTGACACATTCTCCCATTACTGTACAACTCTTAGTGAAATCATCCTTTTGTATGTCACAGTAGCTATGATTTTAAACCTGATTTTTCAAAATCATGTAGGTACTCAATTTTAAGAAACAGATTGCCTAATGCGGAATGATTTGATGCTGAATTCTTCAACTTTTCTTCAGTGGAACACTTAGCATATGGTTGTAGAACAGGCTTACTACTTTGCCTACAAGTGTAGAAAGTCCAGGGACTGACCCTTATAATCCACAAAACGGGACAACTTGCCAGAGCCAACTCGCTGTGGCCACCTCACCATGGCCACGTCTCCATGGTCAACATGCTGCAGGACAACTCACCACACGACAATTTAACAATTCAATGATTTATAATAAATTAAAAAATATTTTAATTTTTGTCATTCACATTTCATTTTGTCCCTCCTTTTGCATTCATTATTTGATTATTCTATTCAACTATTTCTTTTATATTAGTGTAATTGCCCGTGGCGAGTTGGCTCTGGCGCGTTGGCTGTGGCAAATTGTGGCAAGCATCTGAACATTAAATAACGTTTTTCAACAGGAGAAGAGAATGAAATACTGCAGAACCAGGACAAGAAAAATATTATCTTCTGACTTGCCATTATCAAGTCTTCTTCAGCCCTCTGCATCAGCCACCATCTTGTTGGCAGCAGCATTAAAGCTGGCAAAGGGGAGACCACACTTAATATCTATTTATAGAAGATTGATTCCACCTTTCGTAAGCAATTTACCTCCCCCCCCCCATTTTTTAGGTTTGCAGTCTGTAAAAGCTAGTTAGATATTAAAAGAAGGAATTACTTACCAATTCTGGCAGAGGACAAATATCCCCAGTATTAATAAACAACCCCTCTACTATGATAAATCTTCGTGTTACACGGGCTTTTCGAGGGTTCTGCAGAAAAGCAAACAATTTAATATGAATATATATCAATTTTCATGAAAAACAACTTTTTAGTTTACTTTTCAAATGTTATCAAAAGCAGATAGAATGTTGAAAATCAACTTGTTTACTTCATCAGAAGTGCAATAAGCATATTTGTAACTGAGAAAATGCTCTCTACATACAGTAAAACACTCTTTTAACATTAAAATGGTTACCGTGTTTTTTTTCTTCACCTTGTAAAATAAATGTTGATGGAGTTTTACTTCAATAAACATTTTACCCAGAGGAGTAGCATAGTACAAATAATTGCTATCTACTATATTTTTCAAGAGCAAAACAATTTACTGAGCATTTTTACACTGCATTAGTAGTGGCACTTTGGCTGAGCACATGCATTCATGTATAAAATAAACGGAAAACTGCATCCAATTCTAGTGGCAGATTTTTCTCCTGTTTGTTATGCTACTGCCTTTTCCAAGCAATGCAATTACCAAATTAAATACGCCACCTAAATCAGGATGGTTTGAAAAATAATAAAAAATGGTTATTCAAATATGCTATCTAGTTAAAAATGTTGCTTGTTGCACACCAACTTCTTCCAAAACCCAATACCTTTTGATCTTCAATCTCTTGCTCTTGTAATAGATGTTCAAGATCATCCATATCGTTATGCTTAAAAAACTTAATGTTACTTCTGGACGCCTGCAACCCTTTCTGAACAGCAAAGCAGGCTGCTTCATCACTGTAAATACACAATAAATTCTCTCAGTTCACTCATGGTTAGGCTAACTCTTAAAAGACTGATGTTTCCCCACAATGCATGCTAAGATATTGATGCATTGTCTAACTATTTTCTATACTTGCATTCCTACTTTTAATTGAACTATGTTTAGGCATTAAAAAGTTATGAAGTATTGTTATATTTCTGCAAACCATGAAGGCAAAATTCTTAAAAAGGAAAACTTTTGCCTATGTTGGCATGTTAGAGAGGCAAATCAAAGTATGGTCTAGTTGGTTAAAAAATGAAAACCTAGAGCTTATGGTTTCAATAATTGTTAAGGAAACAGTTTTACAATTCCTTCTATAAAAGCCATATTTTTTCAAAGTTTATGATATGATATATGACATCACATCTTACATCATGAGAGGGCATGCTATGGGTTATGTCATTTAGGGAGCTACATTTGGCAGGCCTTACGCAGCAGGCCTTTTCATCTGTGGAACATTCTTCTCCTTGAGGTGAGGGTGGGACCTCAGAAACAGTAAATTAAATGTATACTTTAAATATTATTTTTAGTCTTCTATCTTGCCGATTACTGAATATGAGTAAGGATGAATTATTATTACTGGGCAATTCTTAGTGATCACAATCGTTCAATGCAATGAACTTCACCAAGGGTCAAAATGAACTGCACCAAGGGTCACATTCTGCCTCCAAAGCCCCTAAAGGTAGTCCCTCACTTTCCCTAAATATGGCTACAGAACTGAAATTTTAACAAAGACAAATTAAATATATTAGAAGTAATCTTTTGAACTATAATGAATTTTAGCTACAGTGAAATAAATCAAATTTGCTTTTTGTCCTTTTCTTATAAATATTTCACTGTGCCTTCAGGCCTAATTTTTTTTGCAATTTAATTCTAATTTTAATCGATTTTACTGCTAATTTTAATTGATTCATTGATATTATATTGGCTTTTAGTTATATAGATATTGTTTTATTGTAACCTCCTGAGTCTATTGACTTTGATGGGGTCTGAAGGGAGAAAAATGATTTGACTAGCTTCAATACTTTTGGAATGAGGTTCCCTTCAACATTCAAATGCTGCAGTTGGGCACAGCAAAGTTTGTGCATTCTTAGGTTTCACAAATCAGAAAAAAATACAAAAGTTGCAATCCTACACACCCTGAAAACAAATCTGATTGAACTCAGTTGTATTTACTTTTGAAAATATGCATAAGATTATAGTTACAAACTCAGGACAAACATAAACAATTTAACAAAATTTTCCTAGATGAAATTCTTTTCTGATATTAATTTATTTTAATCACTCTTGTCAACTGCACTTTTTACTTGGCTATATCCTCTGGGAATACTGACAAAGCATTTGAACAGCTGCTAGTAATTTTTAAGAGTTTATTTTGAAACAGCAATCTATTGTAAGAAGTAGTCATTTTAAAAGTATTTCATAAATGATTAAAATTGCAGTTTAACAAGCATCTGAAAGTATCAAGGCACTGCTTTGAAATGACAAGATCAAATGAGTTCTTAAATAAAATTTAAATAATTTAAATGAGATTTGAAAAATTATCCATAATTTCACTAAAACCTTTTTTCCTATGAAAAAGCTTATTAAATAACCATATGCTAATTAATACATTCAATAATGTTACATTATCATAAAATTGATGTTTAAACATTTAATCTTTAACAACTAGAATTCTTTGCAGATTTTTTTTTGTCTTTTTAATAGCAGGCATGTGTACATACACAAACAAAATGTCGCCCCGTTTTGAATAGGCAGGAATAGCACTGGCAATTGTAGCAAATCCATAGGAATACAGGATAGCTTCCTCGGTCTTCATAAATCTGGCAAGTCGCTCCTCCAGTTCCAAATGCACATCTATTTAGGAAGTGTTCACATATTTATGAGCAGAATTTTAGCTTTAAAATTTCACAAATACTGTATTAAAGATTACTGACACAACGAAAAACCCATTCAAGTTTCAAAGTTCTTTAGTATTGAAAATGTGACACTATTATTATCCCAAAGATGCTTTTCAAAAATGAAAAACCTTCTTGGATGAGAAGTGAAACATCTTCAAGGAAAAAAACAAAGAAAATCCAATTGCTTTTTGAAAAGCACATTTGAGACAATCATGACCTGGATGACTGAGAATCTCCATAGACTACACTATTATTATTTATTTCCTACAGAAATTAGAGGAACATATACTCAATGATCCAATTCTTCAACTTCATACGAAAGTCCTGATCATCTTTTACAATAACTAGAGCATTCACCATGTGAACATTCTGTTAAGTTCTGTCCCTACTACACAAATGTTTTCTGCAAACATTTGCATATTTAGGGGAAGCCCATATGCATATTGTTACTAATGAAAGGTCTAGCTTCATTGAAGTCACCTATATATACAGCTATAATTATGAAGGCCTTTTTTAAATATCCCCCATGCAACAATAGCAGAATTATCTGGACCATTTACATACTATATATAAGTCACAGTTTTTGTCTCTTAAACTCCACCACTAATAAAGTAAACATAAACTCCAGGACTGCAAATAAATATATAAGAACAATGAAGTTTCACGTGTCAAACAGAACAATACCCAGTATTCGAGATGCATACGTATCATTAATTTCTATAAAGAAGCAGTTTTATTTTCACTTCCTTTCCTAATGATTCCTAATAGGAAGAGAATTTCCCCTTCCCACAGTCATTAACCTATTCACAATAAAGCTAAGGCCTTTTTTGGTTAAAGACAGTCCAGACCCCAGAGCAAGTGAGAAGTTCAATGAGACTTTTGTTTGTATGTATGTGGGACATTAACATGCCAACCAACCCATTCTTCAAAAGTGTGGGAGAGCTAGAAATTTAGGATTTCTCCACATTTGGAAACTGCATCAGGGGCAAATAGGTCTGAACAAGGCATGTAATATATATCTGGAAGAGGTATCCTGCGTTAACAATTCCAAGTAACTGCATTTCAGAAATATAGATTACAGATATAAAATCAGATCACCTTCAGAAATCCAAAACTATCACTGTTGTTCCTGCATATTTTTCTATACCTTCAGATGCTCAAAATAAATACACAATTCTTTATTTCAGTTCCAATTTGGATCGTGAACATTTCTAAAAAAATATCTGCTATTACATACATATCAAGGAAAAATCTGCAAACTTCATATTCCACTATGGAACTAACCTTTGGAACAAGGACCCATCATAAGTTGAGAAGATGACAATTTTCATTTAAGAAATTAGATAATTCCCCACCTCAGAAGCCATGCAAGTCATCCCATATTGAATCTATATAGTTTTAAAGTTATCTATACTGCAATCACGTTGAACATAGTTAAATATCAAGTTTCATCCCAAATTTTAACCTCAACAAGGGAATTCAAATGAGTTTTACTACCACCCACTGATTTGACAAAATTAACTTAATGACATCACAAACACATCCAAATAATTTTCCTGGCAAAAATGTGGAAGTGATTACTCCTGCCACTTTCTAGGATTTTTTTTTCCCAACCTCATGACTATCCCTGATATTTCTCTTAAAGTTCTACCTACGAATTAGTCAGATCTGAACCTGGCTAGCTTTCAGAGATCAGCTAAGGTCAATTAGGCATGAACACTTATCATGGCAGTTTTAAACAAATCAATAAACAATCAGTTCCTACGTAGCGCCAAAATACTATAAGGTGAGTAACTCCAATGTAAGACCTGAATGAAAAATTGAAGGCAGAAGGAGAAGCAGGATGAAATGGTTAGATAGTGTCACTGACGCAATGAACAAAAATTTGGGCAAACTCCGAGGGACAGGGGGGGACAGGGGAGCCTGTCATGCTATGGTCATGGGATTGTGACGAGTCGGACACAACTTAGCGAATGAACAATAAGACCTGAACATTTTGGCATGACATCATGGAAACCATTTTAATCGTGTATAAAAACATTTGCAAGACATATACTTCCATAAAATCAGTCCATGAAGATAAAGTGAATGCTTAGTTTCATAGTATTATCTTTAAACAGATGTACAGGGGATTTTGTGATTAAGCATAGATTGGGATTGTCATATTAGGATTTGTACTACAAAAATCTTATATTTCAAGCCTAAATTAAAATATCATGATCATCACAAATATATATTATTTTAAAGTATTTGCATTACTGTATAAAAAACTAATTTAAAGCCATTCAGTAGACTGCCCTCTTGTGGTCTCTCTGAACACAACATTGCAATATCAGAGATTTCAATCTTCAACACATTTAAATCTCCCTATATAACACTTTCACAGCTATGGAAATTAAACAAAAAGCAAATAAATTTTCATCAAAATCATAAGGAGGGCATAATTAAATCTCAGCATGCTATCCAGCATTTTTTGGCTAAACGGCAGCATGCAGAAAGTTACATGTCAACTGATGGTGGAATGTGTATTAATCTTTTTAAAAAGCCTTGATAAAGTCTCTTTCTCTCCACCCATCAACTGCTCTTGAATAAACTTAGAAATAGTAGGAGAAGAGGGCATACCCTTTTATGGATTGATAACTGGCTAAAGAAAATAACAATTAGGAATAAAGACAACCAGTTTAATGTTGTGGTTAAGGTCTTGGCCTTGAAACCAGGAGACTGTCAGGTTTAGGACTCCCTTAGGCATGAAGCCAGTGGGGTGACTTTGGGTCAGTTACTCTCGCTCAGCCTAATACATCTCAAAGGGTTACACGGTTGTTGTTAAGGACAAAATAGGAGGCAAGAGTACTAGGCACAATCACCATCTTCAGTTGGTCAAAATATATAAAAAACAGTACTGTATAAAATCATCATTACCATCATCATCCCAGTTCCTCGGGAAGGACTCGATAAGTGGCTAAAATATCAAATCCAGTCTAAACTTCAGGCTGATTGTGTGCCCAACTATAGTAATAATATCGTAGGAATAAACAGACAGTTTTCTAAATGGAGGAAGGTTAAGAATGGAGATTAATAATTATTTTAAAGTTTCTATGCTGCCTGACTTAAGAATCTGAATAAGGACCAATGCTTGCTAACTTGCTCATAAATTATCCTGACTTTAGAAAAAGCAGCAATGCCCAAGTTTACAAATACACTAAATTATTCAGGTTGGTTAAAAACCAAGGTTATTGTAAAGAACTTCAATAGCACCTCTTTAAACTGTAAGAGCAATTTAACACCAGGCCTTCCCAGCTTCAATTCTTTCTTCAAGTCTTCAAGTCAAGGTAGTTATTCTTACATTTAAATCTATATTGAAAAAGATGCAATACTTACCAAAAGTGCCATAAAATCCTCTAGGGCCACATGTGCCAACACCATATTTTGCCAGAGACGCTTGGGCTGCATTCTTTGAAGAGGTATAAGAAGAAAATCATATTGCATGTAATTATATTGTAGAATAAAATCATTACTACATTGATATACATTACACTGTTTCTATCATACCACCACTATTATTATATGTAACTTTTCTATGCATTCCTCAATTCCTCATTAATCTCCTGGGGTTCATACAAGGTAATATGTGGGACCTGACATCTGACATCCTATCATCTCACATGGAATTTTGAAAATCTTAAGAAAAAGCTGATAGTGAAGAGGTAACATTCTTTGCTGTGATTCTGAGGGAAATAAAAAATGGTTCCAGAAACTGGGTGGGGGGAGGGGGAGACTGACAAAGAGAAACGTTAATAGCACTACAAATTAAAGAAATGAAATAATTTGCTATGAAATTCAAGTGAAATTGCTGATAGATGTATTTAAAAAATTTGCGAAGGCATTCTAATATTGAAGAGTAGAATTAAAAGACTGATAAAAAGGAAATCATAAATTTTTGAGAACACTAAAATGATAAGGTTGCAGGTATAGAAGATATAACTTATTACATATAACATACAACTTTTAACTTATGTGTGTAAAGAATAAACCTTTTGCCTGATGCCTTAAAGAATATCATTTTGGTTCCTTTACTTTTTCCAGTCTTTCTCATACTTTCTACACATGTAGACCACTAAATAAACATTTGGAAACTGCATGGATCACCAGTAAAGCAAACACTCCGCCCTAATATTTTTAAAGCATAGAATTATTATTATTTTTGCAAAAACAGGGGATGATTATGGTTGTATTTGTGAATGCCTTCCGTTTTAAAGATCTTTCAACTATAAACTTTTGCTTGTCAAGAATATTGTTCAATTCAAACACCTGAATATTAAAGGAATGCGTCTCCAGCACAATGAAGTCCTATTTTAGGTATTCACCAATGTATTTTCTATTTGCTTTTTTAAATATATATATGCATATATTTGCATTGATTATTATATTTATGAATACAGACATGGCAGAAGCAAGACTAGTTTGAAAAGACAAAACATACAAAAAGGTACAGTGCATGTTGTTGGTATAATTTAGATTTAGTTACATTTTTTCTTTTATCTTGTATATTTAATTTTTTTTGTTTACTACATCTCACTCCTTTTGTCTACTTTATATAATATTGCTTGTCTGACAGGGACTAACATAATAATATTGTGTGTGTGCAGGCAGGCATGCTATGGATACTCTCGCTGCCACAGGGCTGCTGGATTATTTTGAAAATGAGACTTGATTTACCATAATCTAAATGGTGATCTGTACTCTAACTTCTCTTTAGCCCAACACAATACTTCCTATTACTACAAATTATACTTGTTTTTTTTCTGGGTAGAACCTATGTCCCCCACGTGCTCTCTAAAGGCCCTCATGTAAGTGAATGTAATACTAAGAAAAATCAACACAGATTTTATACAAGAAGGAGAAATAGTAGTCACAATTACATTCTAAAAGATTATAAGCATCCATGGGTCATTCAAATAGTTCTTTTAACACAAAGGCTACATAGTGAGATCTATGGAGGTACTTACTTTAAGTCTTTCATTATCCAAAAGCCCAAGAAAATTAAATGATGCAAAGTTTATGCATTCCTTGTCATTCACAATAATGTTGTGAGTTGGAGGCCTTAAAGTATGAAAAAAAATGCAAAGTGAACAAATTTGGAGAACTAGTACAGATTTAGAAGTTCAAAGTATTGTTGAATACAAAAAACGACAGTAGTATTCTCAACATTTAGTACTGTATCTAAATGTGGGGATACTGTTTGATGTAGAGATTTATATCTTAATAAAGAATACTTATTCTTTATGCTATTAACACAAACAACTTTGTTTTAATGATTCACTTTTCTGTTGCTGAATTCCAAAGGAACCTTTTCATTGCTGATAGTGACACTTCATATTTTTCTTGAAATACTTTTTCAGAATTTTGGGAACGTATTCCATTTTTTATTTTATTTTTGAAAAAGAAGTATTTTAGTTGAGTAACAATAATGCTATCACAAAATATAATAAACGTTCCCTAACATCAAAATTACATCCTAAGGAATTGTTAACCTGCCACGTAAGAAAATTCAGTGTGTTTAAAAATTTGTTTCACTGCTTAATTCAAGGATTAAGGGATGAATTAATTTTAATTAAATCTCTGAAGAATCTCTGAAGAATCAATTCAAGCTAAGACGTTAAATAGTCAGTCAAATAAACTAGAGAGAAAATTCATTCTAAAGCAATCATCTAGCAACAGACTGCGACAAGAAACAATCCTACGAATATTCTACATTAATTTATTAAAATGCCATTCAATACATATTGCCACACATTATGGCTTAGATCCCAAGGAAAAAAATTCACCCCTGCCAGTCAGTTTTGACAGCCACAAGAATCACTGAAATTGGGCAGACTTGTGCTCAGAAGAAAGTTGACAAGGCAATGCTTTTGGCTGACACTGCAACATCTCCTTTCATTATTCACATTTCAGAAGCAGCTTGTTGAACCTTTCCAGCGTGTGCATGCCTGCAACATATTTAAATGGGATTTTTCCCCCAACTGGGTTTTATGGAACCTTCAGAGTTCCACAAGAACCTGAATGTCTTCCATTAGGCTAGGGCTGCACAAGCATTTTGGATTGAGAATCATATATTACCTTGAATATTGTAAAAAAGTAAAGCCAGAAGGGAAGAAATGAATGATCAAGAGAAAAATAAATGTGATGTACCTTACATTTACTGTTATCTTAACTAATGTAAAGTAAAAAGTATCCATGGACATTTAATATTTGTCTCCTTCAATCACATGAAAAAGCATATAGCAACTGTTTGGAAGTTCTGGCTACACATGCTATAGCCAGAACTTTTATGTTACCCATCTCCACATTTAGCTGATGAACATTAGCATATCAAAGAATTGTGCAACATAAATCATAATATTAAAAACGTATGATAACAATACTACAACTTCTCTTAGAACATAAACCACAAGTTTACTAGCCCAGCACCCATTCTGACCCTTTCCTTTAAAAATAAGTTATTTTTGGTGCAATAGCTCCAAATAACAGCACACCAAAAGGTTCTTAAAAATGAAATGATGATGAGATGTGCAATAGCCAAATTTCAAGCCACCTATCAACTGCTATTAACAGGCTTACTTTCTCTAAACCAGCATGTTTCATTATTTATAATAGTTGACTATTTTTCATTTACATAGATTATGTTCAGGATGAAGTTCTTAATACTGCCAAGTATCATTTTAAAAGTTGTAGAAACTGCATTTCTAACACATATTAAATATTTTATTATTTTCTTGTTTGGTTTCTATTATTTTTACATTCAGTTTAAAGATAAGTTCATTTCACTTAACATTTTAGTGTTTTTGGGTGTTTGTCAGTTATCTTTTATTTTGAAATACAACAAAAATATACTAAAATTTAAGTTTAGTATATTTCACTATTCAAATCATTCATGAAAGTTTAGGTATACCAATCTCATTAAGGATGTTTGGAAGATTGCACTGCTTGAATTCCTGTGTCATAAAATATGTCCGTGAATTTTATTCTCTATAACTCAAAAAGACTATAGTATGTCTGAAAATTAATACTAATTCAGTGTAGCAATTTCTTAAGGTAACCCATATAAGTACTGAATTCTTCAAAATAACATAATTTTGTCATGCTGACATTTATTGTTTGAGATCACTTATACACTGTTTTAAAGAATGTAGTATTTTTCTTTAAGACATGATGCAATCCTTCATCAAAAGTCACTTATTCTGCTAGAGCAGGGGTGTCAAACTTGCATCTTCATGGCATTTTCACATGGCGTATCACAACTTTTTCCCCTACGCTAAACCGGGCATGGGTGTGGCTAGCACGTGACACATCGGCCTGCAGGCCATGAGTTTGACAGCCCTGTGCTAGAGTAAATCTAGCCACATACTGTACTCAGAAAGAAAACATAACATGATGAATATTAATATTATATTCATCATGCTGATGTATTCCATGCATATCATTTACTATATAAAATGGCATTCTCAAAAACACTTTGGCATTTATTTTAAAGTGACTAAATCCTGAATTGCTCAGAAATTTTCCTGACTTAAACAAATAAAGAGTAACATAAGGAAATACAAATAGAATATGGCATACTTATATAAAAACATGAAGAGATGTTACTTAGAACAGAAAGTGTGTTTACAGGTATACTGAAATTCCTGTGACTTTTTAAATTTACGGCGCAGTCAACTAGCATCTTTAAAATTTAATATTTAAAGGTATAATCCTTCATATGCTTAGTTATGATGAAGCTCCATTAATTCAATTGGAACTAGAAAGCGTAGCATCAAGGAAGCATTCTGTGCTAGGAAGCATAGCATCTAAGCATTGTTTCAGAAAATAGGTTCAATTTAAGTGATATAAAATTGAAAGAAAAAAGATAAATTAAATATTTGATGCTTATGGTAAAGAATTAGTTTAAGAAAAGAGCAGCAGTTAAAATACCCCTTTATTATAGAAACTGCCCTGTTAAATAGTACTGTAAATAGATTTTCCCTTTTCCATGTTTATTAGAAAAAAACAGGAAGCTACTGAAGTTATACTGTTAATTCATCTAGCCCAATATAGGATGACAGCATCTTGCCAGGACTGTAGGTAGTTTTAGCAGTGTTATGTGCAGATTTTGAATCTTATATGTCATGCAGGCAAAGCACAGGCTCTACCACTCAATTAACAGGGAAGTGTTGAAGTAAGTATGGAATAGAAAATACCATTCATGAGTATCTAAAATTACCTGTCTCATCCTGAGATTTAATACCTTTTAAGTGGATAATACCTGTTATTACTGAAAAATTTAATAAATTAAGTAAATCCGGAATTACTAGTTCTAATAATCTTTGAGTAAATTAATAACAGGAACATGTAAATTTTCTATGCATTCAGTGTCCAGAACAGTTGATTCCAGGTGACCAAAACAGAAAATAGGTCCAAAATATATGAATTCTAGGCAGAAGTGTTTCAGAGGATTGGTATCCAACTGGCCCACTTGATCTCCTTTAAAGGGACAGAAAGGAAGTTTGAGAGGGGAGCAGGCAGCTAGGCACCATGTTTGAAGCAAGGCATAACCAATTAGAAAGATTGGTGGAGCATACATTTAGCCAACGTTTGGAACAACTAAAAAGCGTTCGGTTTTAGTTTAACCAAACCACAGCCTACCTATAACAATTTAGCTCAACTTCTGAGACAATCTATTCAACCAAAGAAAACAGATTTTTTTTCCCTTTCACCAGGATTTCAAAGGACCATCAGGCATGCTTATTTTATCTGTTAAGCACAGTGATAAAAATGAAGTAATTTACTATGCCTGATATCTTTTACAACTAAGTCTAACATTAGAATTTAAATTTGTGTTGAACCCAGTTCTCTGAACTTGCAAGATAACGATCCATAATTATTCTACAAAGTGATCAAGCTCACAATCCTAAACACATCTTCTAGAAGTATATACTTTCGAACAGAGTCATATTTCATGTTAACATGTAAAAAAACCTGGGCTGTAAGTAAAGTATGAAATTATGATAATCCAAATTTACCCTTTAACAATATTGTAGTTCAGTGCTGGGTGATCTTTTGATACTGGAGGAACAAGAGGTTCTGGCTGCCATTCTTCAATCAACTCTTCCTTTTCCTATTACAAATAGAAACACAAGTACTGAGTGATGTATTATTAAATAGATAAATATATCCTGCCTTTTCTCCTAGAGCTCAAGATGGCATATACAGCAGACACTCCTTCAATTTTACTTTATAATAACAATCCTATGAAGGAAGTTGGCCTGAGAGAAAATGACTACTTGTCAGGTGAGAAGAATCAGGATCACGTGTTAAATTCCAATTGAGCTGAGTTATTGCTCATACCAATGTACAATAATCTAATCAAGTAACAGTCAGCACCAAACTGACCCTAGATAAGAGTTAATGGAATTCAAGGGGTCCTGCACTTGGATTACTTGTGGGAATGTAACAACTCCAAGCTGATTCCTCTCGACACTGTCCTCATGCTTTGCCTCTTCTTCTCCTATATTACTGTAGTCCAAGGTCACTCCCTGAGCATCTTTAGTTGAGAGTGGACTTGAACTTGGATTTCTCTTGTTCTAGTCCAACAATTTAACCCCAATTTATTATGAAAAGAATGAAAAATTGGGTCTAAGCAGTTGAGATACACACACATTTTGTAAGAACTAAAAGAGATTAAGCTAATGAGATCGAAATCACATTCATTTTAAATCTACTAAATGAAGTTGTATGTCATTCCCTTAAATCAAATTCTCCTTTACATAATTCATAGTTTTCATAAGAATATTAGAAATACTGATTGGTTGTTGCATCAATTACAAAACTTCTTTTTGCACAACTTTTACACAATTTTAGAACACATAAGTTAACTAGCCAGTATGCTTTAGTATGAACTACATTTCTTCTACAACAGTCTTTGATGAACATACGAAACAGCATATAAAATTGTAACATTAAAATCCAACTATGCCTAGAAATAAATTATATAAAATAAATAATTATACTATAAAAAGGAGATTATTCTCCTTTTTAGATGCTTGGCACTGACTGGTCAACAACAGATATGCATCTCTATTTATATCCCCAGGACTTCTTGCAGCAACTACAATAAATGTCCCTTTGGCATTACTCATATTTCAGTTTGCTTTTCAATTGAATTGTTCAGCTTATATGTTACATTAAAGGTGGAAATCATTCTGCAGTGATTTATCTTGGTCTGATTTTTTTACATTTTAACAAGTTGGGCATTTTAAAAGGGATGTGTAGACTTTCTATAGTTGCTATATATATGTTTGTGTATCTGTGTGGATGGTGAGTAGGTGAAGGGGGGCGAGAGAGAGAATTTTAGAAATCCAGACCTTAGGTGTAAGATCAGATCGCTCCTGAAGTTTGTATGTTTTAGAAAAAAGCAGTCTGATTATCCATAGGATCAGAATCCCTTCTAAAATAAGATGGTACGCTGGAGCCTATAAATTAAACAACAAAAAAGGAGAAATTATTAATGAACAACCTAAATTGTTCAAAAAGTATACATAACAAACAGGCAATTTCTGCAATGCTGAAGCTCTATTTGAAACACAACTTATATGATTGTGCAAGAATGAGTTTTGAGACAAAATATGACTGAGAAAAATTCATTAGGGATACTGAAAAAGGACTGCATCTATTTTTATGCATGTCTCACTTTGATGCAAAAACTTCTATAACTTTGGAGCTGCAAACTAAACTGCCTACAGTTGGAACTCTAATTTGAGGGTGATAAAACTAATATGTTTTTAAATTTTGAATCATAGAATTATAACCTTATGATCCTGATGGATTTTATTTCTGGCCTCTGCCAAGACTTCAGTACCCAATGCTTGGTTAGAAAACAATTTTGTGTTTGTGAATGAATGCCACTGTGAGTGCATACAGTGTTGTCTAATCTCTGTCCTCTCATGTAATGCTCTCCAAAAACACAAGGGAGAAATGTATACATTTCAAAATGTATTTAAGTAATTCATGCAGGACTGTGCTGACCAGCATTAAATGAATTCATACCAGGACTAAACAGATTAAATGAACATCTCCATTCCTAAAGCATAGATCAAAAAGTTTCTCAGTCAACAATCTACCTGTATGTACAGATGGAGCATTAAGTCAGTCAGTCAGTCAGTCTATCTGTCTGTCTGTCTAGATTTATGTTTGTGTATATATGCAAGTGTGTGTATATTTGTATGCATTCATTAATTTAATCATTAATCTTTTCTACAAGAACCAAAGGAATAACAGTTTCCCTTGACTTTTCTCCAAAATAACACTCCCTTGAGGTAGATGAGAGCAAGCTTGATGACCAGTCCAAAGTCATCTAGATAGCTTCCCAGGTTGAGGATGACATAATGCAGGTTTCTTTGATTCTAGTTGACTATTATATCATTATAATAATTATACTACTGCATTAGCAATTTAAGCCAGGTTTGTGTCCTTGCCATCTGCAATATATTATGACTGTTGGTTTTTTCTGGTATAAACTTCTAAATCCTACTTTTAACAGAACTTTCAACATTAGGACATGAGTCAGTCAAGCTTATATATGCCCACAAACAAAATTCAGAGAATTAAATCAGTCTAACAAAAAACAATATGGAAGTATTTAAGTAACTCTTAACACAAGGGTGAGATTTTCTATGAAGCATCCTTATCATTACAAACTTAATCATTTTTGCATTTTTATTATAAGAGATATTTAATAACACATTCATAAAAATAAGAGATATTTAAATTCTGTGCAAAACTGAACAATAATTTTCAAAATAATGCCCATACTTCTTATAGCTATTGAGGCATTTCAAGAATGGATGTTGGAAGATACTCAGAATTTATTTATTCTACGTTAACACCATAGCTGGTTGCCTGATCTAAAGCCACATATCAAGATGCATTTGGAAGAGGCTGATATCTGAAAAGCAGCTTTACACTTGAGCAAGAACCTCTTCCTTCAAAGGCAAAATAAAAAAAAATGAAGAAATGGGGGAGGGAGAGGGATGTTGGAAGGGCAGAAGATAAAACTTCTACACATTTGTCAAAATCTAATCCTAGAAACGGAGAAACCCAAAAATCAACTGTAAAAATGGGTAAATAAATCCTGTTCGCTTCATTTGTTGGGGTCACGTATAGTGTAGTGAATCGCCACAATACATTTCCCCGCTACATACATAAGCCAACACCACGATGCCTTCACCTCCCAGCCCCCCCCCCTTTTTTTTTTACTCCACCCGTCCTTAACAGGGACTGGACGATCTTCCCTTTCCTGTAAGTCCCGAGCCTTTTTCAGCCTCGGCCATTATTGGGGGGGGGAAGGGAGGGAGGTGACATGCAATTCCGCCTGAGCTTTCAGCCTCCC